>JACCGJ010004670.1:0-16193 GCA_013407085.1 Atriophallophorus winterbourni
TATTATTATTATTATTATTATTATTATTATTATTATTAGTATTATTATTATTATTATTATTATTATTATTATTATTATTATTATTATTATTATTATTATTATTATTATTATTATTATTATTATAATTTCTTTCGGCGGAAAGATGCAAAGAAGCAACCAACATTGTCAAAGCGTTATTTCTTAATGTAATATGGATATCCTGGACGATCGCGACATCAAGGATTATCCGGGTTGTATTTAGGAAACACGTCGTTATGAATAACGCTGGAAAAATAAAAATAAATTTCTCTTCACCAGTACGGTGAGAGGTCAGCAACAGATTTTTGTATTTAAAAAAACAAATCTAGCATTTATTTTATTTATCACACAACGCTAAAAATGGATAAAATACTAATCTTGCATAGCAATTAGGGGGAGAATTCAGGAAGAAGCGGTGTTACAACCCTAGCTGCAGTCCAACCCCTGCTTAAAACTCGCGACAGAACTGCAGGATATAAGTTCTGCAGGAAGCCGGTTCCAGAAATTTGCCACCCTGAGGCTGAATAAGTTTTTGCGGGAGTCTAGTCTGCATCGACTGCATGTTGGCTAATTTGCTGTCAGGTTGCCCAGGCCTAGACAGATATGATAAAATATGAAAAAACAGGTTTTTCTGTTTTTATTAGACAATGTGCGGAAATATGATAGACCGTTTAACGTCTAATTCCCTTTTAAAGATCAACACATTTGGGAGGCTTACTATACAATCTGGGAGCTTGTTCCAGAAGTTGGCCAAACGGTTGCTGAAATAATGATCACGTGGCAGCGACCTAGGCCTAATCTTAAGAAGTTTCATAGAACTTTCCCTTGTAGCTGCTTTACGGCAAGTTTAAGGATGTCAGTGATATCATCACCCGTAAGACCGTTTAGAATCTTGAAGGCTTCAATTAGGTAACATCGCAGCCACCGTCACTTTAGTGAGAACAAACCGAGGTACTGGAGTCTTGCATCTCAGTAGCAAGGCGCTGGACACATTCGAGAAATGCTATATCTTATATATATACGGTGCCCAGGATTAAACGCAGTATTTGTATAATGGAATAAAGATTGAAGGTTTTCGGCAAGATGACGCTGAGCGAAGTCTGAGCAATTCTCTGCGAGCCTTGTTGGCAGCTTCGGCACATTGGGTAGCCCACTTAAAATTGCCTGTTATAGTAATACCGAGATCCTTCACTTTCTGAGCAGCAGCTATTATGATAGTTCCTTCGCCGACATCTAGTTGGGTTGTCGCTAAATCAGTCGTCAGAACACAGCTGTTCCCCAAGTTAGTATCAAGTCCCAGGTCTTTGTCCACTCGATTACTTTTTCTAAATCAGACATAAGCGTATCTCTACTGTCGGTTTCTAGAATTTTAACATCATGAGCAAAAGAAAGCAGCGTGAACTCAAGCAGGCTGCCAGGTCGTTTACAAAAAGAAGAAAAAGTAGTGGACCAACGCCGAGCCTTTAGGCACTCCGCTGAGAATCAGTGATTCATCCGAGCACACCCCTGCAATTCTAACGTAGTTAGTGCGATTACTTAGGAAGCTGTCTAACCATCGTTGTGGTTCACCTACCAAGTGTTTACATACCTGGTGCCGAATGATTTTTTCCAAGCACTTGCAAAGTATGCTTGTCAAGCTTACTGGCCTGTAGTTGCGTACATCCGAAATGGAACCCTTTTTAAATATGGCTACTACCGCCGCTCGTTTCTAATCATCCGGTAGTATACCTTGGAGTAAGGTAGCTTCAAAAAGATTTCTGATTGCAAGGCTAACTATATCCGCGAGCGGTTGAAGAATAGCCGGATGTGTACCGTCGGGGGCAGCCGACTTAGTTTTATCCAGCTGTGACAGAACTGTGGTAACCATATCTTGATTGACCTCCACCGAGCTTAAGAGAGGTGTTCTGCACTCGTGAGTCTCTGAACAGTTACGTGAATCGCGCCGATAAAGAATGAATGCAACGCATCGGCTTTTTCCTGTGCTGTCAAAGCCGTGTTGCCATCATCCAGCATCCAAAGAAAAAACTTTGAATTTAAATTAAGAAGCCGAACTCGTAAGTGGTTAACGGTACGAAACATTGCTTGGCGACACCATCGGCAAAACCCATCATCCGAGACCTGGGAAACATTCCGTTTACTGCGGAACAAAGTAAACAAATTTGTCATCCAAGACAAGTTGTGCTTCCAAGAAGTGATATCAAGCATGATGGAGCGAAACCCCAAAATACTATATCGTATGGTTAACGATCAAGCTAAGGTGAAACCTGGAGTAGCGTCCGTGAACACATCAGCTGGACCAACAACAACTGCAGCAGAAACTGCTGATGCTTTAGCCACGTTTTATTCATCGGTATTCAACCCGATACAACATGCAATAAACAGCCCAAATCCAACACTTTCAAACACGGTTGCCCTAAGTGAAATAAGTGTCACTGAGAAACGCGTCCTCCAAGGTTTATTTAATCTTAAAACCGGAAAGTCTCCTGGGGCCGACGGAATAACCCCGAAAATATTGAAGCAATTTGCGAGTTTGGTATACAAACCACTCACTTATCTGTTCGAGCAAACACTGGCAAGTGGAGTGATTCCTACAGATTGGAAACGAGGAATAATTTCTCCAATTTACAAAGGTGGAAATCGCTCCGATGTTTCCAATTACCGACCCGTTACTCTGTTACCAGTGATTTCAAAATTACTTGAGCGACTCATTGTTGACGATCTAATGAAACACTTCGAGAATAATCAGTTGCTTTCGAGGAACCAGCATGGATTCAGACGAAATTATTCCTGTTTGTCTAATTTACTGGTAACGCTAGATGATTGGACAAAATCGGTAGATAAAGGACAAGCAATACACGCGTGCTACTTGGATATTTCAAAAGCATTCGATCGTGTTGACCATTCCCTACTACTGCAGAAGCTTGAAAGGCTTGGTATCACTGGAAAGTTGCTGAATTGGCTAAATGACTACCTAACAAATCGCACTAACCAGGTACGTGTTGATGGTGCATTATCCAAACCAATTGCAGCAACTAGCGGAGTTCCCCAAGGCTCAGTCCTTGGTCCGATCCTCTTTCTGGTTTATGTCAATGAAATACCGGAAATTGTTCGATGTAACATTTCGTTATTTGCGGACGACATAAAGATTTGGCGCAGCATTCGTAGTCCGGAAGACTGTCTGCTATTACAAAAGGATCTTGATACGCTTCACAGCTGGTCGTTGGAGAACAAACTGCCGTTTAACTTCAACAAATGCAGGATCATGAATGTGGGGAATCGAGTAGAGTTCACATATCACATAGGTTCGCATGCCCTTGAAAATTGCAGTGAAGAAAAAGATTTGGGTGTCTGGATATGCTCCAGTTTAAAAACATCACTTCAAACTAACAGTGCCTTTAAAAAAGCAACACGTGTTCTAAATCTACTCAAACGTGTATTTGGGAAATTTTCGCCCAAGATATTCCCAAGGATCATGAATACATACTTGAGACCAGTCATGGAATACGGTGTGCAGTCATGGTCTCCGTGGCTCAAGAGGGATGTGGAACTTATGCAGCGAATCTATCACCGCTCAACGAAACTAGTTCTCAGCATCCGAAACAAACCATATAAAGAAAGGATAGCTCAACTGAATCTGTTCGATTTTCCCTATCGACGAATCAGAGGAGACCTTATCTTACTTTACAAAACTTTTCATACCCCGAACCATCCCTTACAGGATTTATTCACGCGAAGGGATACGAGGAATTATCGGACCCATGAATATGTGCTGGTCATACCCCATTCCCGTCTGAACTGTAGAAAGTATTTTTACTCTGTCTGTTTTACTTGGAATAGTTTACCTTCAACCGTTGCTCACGCCACTAACTTGCATGACTTTAAAACAAAATTAGACGAATTTTTATTGCATTATTCGTTTCCAGAACACTTATATACTGTTTAATCTACGTTCTTATATTGTTGATACACTTAAATTTCAATTTTTACCATCCTATGGTTGTTGTTAAGCTTGTTGCTTTTTAGACCATTAAAAACCTTGAATTACCTTGAATTAACCTAAATATTTCTTTTCTTAAAGATCGCTTGGACTGAACATAACCATAAACGCTTTCAAGTTGATCTTTGCTTTTGTGGCAAGTCTGGATTCGAAGACCGTTTTAGCTTTCCATTGTAGCGCAAAAGCTGTATTTCTGATATGTATGTACTGCAGTCTAGATCTGTGAGTTCCAGAGAATTCGTAATCCTTTTATCTACGGTCACGACATCTAATAGCCTTGCGAATAGAACCGCTCCACCAAGGGGCTTTTCCTCGCGTTCTTAATGGTTGTACAGTAGCAAAACTTTCAAGTAGTTGTAACAGGTATGTATGTATGTATGTATGTATGAAAGCACAAGCCTGATCCAGGCAAAGTGCCGCACAGTCAGAGACTGCAAGTGGGCGAATATACTGTCAGGTTACCCAGGCCTAGACAGATATGAGGAAGAAAAATCAACAGGAAATGGTAGTGAGACTCCAGCCCGTTTCAGCATGCAGCTCACTAACTCTCGCCAATCAATTTAGCACGGTGTTAGCCGCACAACACAAAGTACTGCACAATTGCACATCCGAGCACGATTGCACATCCGTGCACGATTGCACATCCGTGCACTTAAAAGTTGCCTTTTTATAACATTCCACCTGATGTCTGCACTAAATTCTAATTCGTCTGGTTCCCAACTTAGATTCATTGCTTGAGTTTGTGGTTGGACGATGTCCATTCGACTAAAGTTGCAGGACATCTTCACTTGGTGACTAGGATGCACTTAAGTCCAGTCAAGAAGAATTACAGCGTGGTCGCTCCTGCCGCTCTTCCATAAATATCTCTTTCATTAGACGATAAAACTAAATCTAAAGTGGACGGAGTATGTCCTGACCTAAACCGAAAACGCGAAAATACCGATTGCTCAAGAAGTTTGTTCTTTAGAGGGCCATCGATACCCATTAGTCCAATCTTTATTGCAAGCAACCTCTGGTTTACCGAGTCAAAGGCTTTACAGAAGTCCAAGTAGAGAACTTCGACATGGTGGCCTTCATCTAGCCTCCTAGTGACCTCATTAAGAAAACATAATAGGTTCGTTAGGCAAGACTTCCCTTTCAGAAAACCATGCTGAGCAGAGTTTAGCAACGAACCAGAGACAAGGTGGCGACAGATCCTGTCCCTAATAAGTCTCTCTAGGGTTTTGCAAAGGATACTAGTAAGCCTTACAGGTCTGTAGTTGCAAACTGAAAATCGACTGCCACCTTTATGTATAGGAATCACATCAGCCTGCTTCCAAGCACTCGGAATATACCCATACCTTAAGGATGCGTTAAAGAGGTGACCCATCGGTTGTGCTAATACAGGCGCCAGGTTCTTAATAACTTGAGGGTGAATACCATCCGTGCCCGCAGATTTATGTGGATTAGTTGCTTCAAACGCAAGCCTAACCTCATCATCAGTGAAAATTATTTCATCAAGGGTAGGAACGCTATCTGACCTTATGTCCACTGGCATATTCGGGAGATCAGTTTGGCGATCAGGCCTCTGAACAGCTCGAAAATGTTCGAGAAAAGCCGAAGCCTTTTCAGAATCTGAATCTAGTTGAGATCCATTGTCCAGTTGAAGGTTGCCTATGCAATCGCGAGTTTTGCCTTTGGATTGTGCATAGCTATAGAAACGCTTTTTGCACTGTCTTATATTACATGCCATTCGTGCATCAAAGTCAAGTTTTGCCTTACGTTGGCTTCCAACAGCCTTATTTCTGAGTAGTTTATACCTTATCCAGGCCTATTGTTTCTGAGAAGCTTTGTATGTTTTCTAGACAAGGTCCCGGATTTTAATACCAAGGCGCATCAATGGTGTCCACCACTGTGGCATGTTGCGTCTTTTGACGTGCACCAACGGAGCGAATCCGTCTTGCAGTGTGGACAGACAATGGTGAATAAGCTGCCAGTTTGCTGCCATATCATCACCAGAAGATTGTGACAAGATCTGATCTGCTTCTTCTGAGACAACACTCCAGTCTACCCTATTGAAGTTGCGCTTTAGTTTCGGAGGCGGTTTGTCATACCTGAGAAGTAGCTGGAAGCTAATCATGATGTGATCACTTTTCCCTAGTGGAGAACCATTTGCTCATTCGAAGATATAACAAGATCCAGGACCGAAGGTTCACAGCCATGCCGGAACCTTGTAGGCTCAGTTACATTTTGGCTCATAGCATGTCTGTGGGTCCATTCTATGAAGTCCTCATACATCTTATCAGCTTGGCAGCTCTGGTTAGGCCAAGATATGTGTGGTAGATTAAAATCACCCACCATAAAAACCTGAGACTGAAGAGCAAGTAGTGAACTCAAATTCTCAAGAAAGTTATACATATCCTGTACTCCTGTACTTCCAAGATTTGTGCAGCTGATGAAGCCCCATCCTTTTCGGATGAACGGCGCGTTCGATTGGACGTTACTTCGTAACGAGAATCTATTAGCTTTATGAAACCCCGCTGGTCGTTATTAGAGGTCTTTACAATCTGATCCCTCCTATTTGAAGCAGAAGAGTATTGTCTTATCCGGGAGGGAGGGTTGTCCGGCTTAACCTGCAGTTTGTCTAGAGTTGCTTCGGCGATGTGGTCAGCTTTAGATAGTAAAGCGTCCCGATCCGCCTGGTATTTGAATTCTACCAGGATTGGCTTAGGGCGATTATCCATCTTCCGTTTACCAACACGGTGAATTCGCATTGTAGGAGTGGAAGGCCTCAGACCTACCATCCGGATAAGATTGCTGATACATCTGCGACCTAAATCTTTTCTAGACTTCGATTCCTTAATAAATGGCTCTGCTCGATTAATAACCAGTACATTTCGTGTTCTAGTTTTTGGAGCAGGGGTGCCACGCAGTGTATCGAATTGCTTGCGCAAGTCATTCAATTCCTGGATAATGTGATCCAGTGCGGGTGATCCGGCAACATTTTCATGTTGCTTCCATTGGGTAGTAGCTTTATTTGTCTTCCTGCGCCTCTCCGGAATCTCTGCTACAGTAACCACCCTGCTAGTGGAAGCTCGTATTGGAGAACGAGATAACTGGCCATTTATGTCTGTGTCCTGTGTGGATGCAGTTTTTTTGACGTTCTTGTTAGCACGCTTTTCAGATTTGACCACCATAGAAGAGGTAGCCTGCTTGATAGGACGTCGTAGCTGGCTAGATTTGTCAGCTATGCCAGTGCCAGCCATTGTATCAGAACTTACACTAGCCCTCACAACAGATGCAAACTTTGGGGCAGGTACAGAATCTGACGAGCAAGGCAACGTCCGACTATTCCTTGGCTTTAAACAAGCGGCGTCTGTGGCAGCCTGATGACAGACGCTACAGTACCACTGCAACCAGCGGTACTTCGCATAAATCCCATAGTGAGATTTATGTATACCTGAGCAGCTAGGATGAGCCCAAAGCTTGCAAGCTGTGCACTCAATTCCCTTTGCCACCATTTTGCCACATTTGACATTGAGGCATGAATTTCTAGTACTCATATCTAACAGCACGGCAACACGACTACCACAAAGGAAGCTGCAAATGCTTTGAAGGAACATTATATGCCAATTTTCCAAGGATCTTCGGTGTCTCCTCATATTTCTCTTCCTTTTTCATCCTCTTTTCTTATTTCGAGTGTTGATTTTACCCATTCGGCCGTCTGAAACAAAATTTTGCAACTGCGCACCAACTCGTCCCCGGGAATCGACGGCATTACACCGAAAACATTGCAGGCGGTTGCCGATCAGCTTCCTGAACCTCAAACTCACTACTTCCAGCGTTTAATAGATGCTTCCGAAGTCCCAGATGGCTGGAAAGACGGAATCATCACCCCACTTTTTAAAAGTGGCAATCGCAGTGACCCAGCATATTAACGCCCGGTCACGTTGCTTCCTGTCCTCTCGAAGGTGATGGAATCGATTATCGCCGATAACCTTATGACTGTGATGGAGCGCTCGAATGTACACACAGCGGGGCAGCATGGTTTTAGGCGAGGTCGATCATGCACTTCTAAATTACTACTCGCCAAGGACCATTGGACTAAAGCCGCGGATAAAGGGTATGGTGTAGACGTCATATATTTAGACTTCTCTAAGGCGTTCGACAGAGTTGATCATGCGATACTCCTTGAGAAATTACAAGCAATTGGAATAGGACCTCCGCTGTTAACATGGATGGCAGCATTTCTTGGTCCTAGATCTCTGCGTGTACGAGTCAGGGATGAGCTCTCCGAACCTTTCCCAGTTTACTGCGGCGTACCCCAAGGATCCGTTCTTGGTCCGCGTTTGTTTTTGTTGTTTATCAACGATATTACAAAATATGTGACATCTCCACTTCTTCTATTTGCCGATGATATAAAATTATGGCGCGTCATCCGCTCAGCCACGGACAACAGAGATCTACAGTCGGACCTCACCTCATTACAGTGCTGGGCCGCTTGTATTAATCTCCCGTTCGACACCGACAAATGTCGCGTACTATTGATGCGTCGGCGAGGAGATCCCGTGTACTCTCTAGGTGGAACTCGCTTACTGTTTTGCAAGCAGGAGAAAGACCTCGGCGTGTTGACGCAAGACGAACTGGGTTGTTCTGCTCAGTGCGCTCAGGCATCCACCGTGGGGAACCGGAATGTTGGACTTCTCAGAAGAGCGTTCGGTTCGTTTGACCCCCGGCTTTTCAAGCACCTATTGAATGCGTATGTTCGACCACACTTGGAATATGCAGCTTCCGTCTGGAATCCATGGTTGAAGCGCGATCAACACATCATGGAGCAGCCCCAACGACGAGCTACGAAGTTAGTCAAGTGTTTGCGTTACGCGAGGTACGAAGCTCGACTTCAAGTGCTTAATCTCTTCTTCACCAAGTACCGTCGCATTTGCGGCGATATGTTTATGACTTACCGCATTTTGACGGAGGATGGATACCCGTGCAGCGGGATACTGTCGTTGGCCCCACCTTCCGGGAATCGCGGACACCACCTCGAGTTATCCCATCAGTACAGTCGAGTTGAATGCCGAAGCAATTTTTTCGCGCTTCGAGTCCCTCGCACCTGGAACTCCCTACCCCCATCAGTTATTTCCGCCCCCTCTCTTAGCATTTTTAAGGAGCGCCTCGATCTCCACTATTTCAATATACTGCGCAATTTTTAACTTCATTCATATTTGTACTCATTGATACTGCACCCTTCTTTTCTTTCCAGCCTATATTCGCGTTCACATTCATTCGAAACTGCCCAAACTTCCACGGACCCATATTTTGAACATTGTAGTGCGGTTACCCTACAAGCTCTTGGCTTGAACCCCAACCTTTTAACTGTCCAAGAACGCACCCATTATCCCCTCCATAACAATCACTTTAAATTTCGACCCATTAGGTACAATATCCTGTGGTTATTTTTTAGCTTGCAGCTATTTTTACCACAATAAACTATTGACTATTGACTATTGAATTAAAAGTTACCAAAAATACAAGCTGATTTTATCGCTAGCGTAATTAGTCAGCGAAAATATAGAGAATATAGTAATATAGTGATTCAATTTTACTGCAAATTCAAGGAATAGTGGAAATTCGTAATATTTTATCGGAGCGTGGAAAATACAACCAAGTTTAAGTTCAAGTTCAAGTTGCACAGGGCTGAAGGTGGCTAAAAGCCAATCACGCGCCCAGATTTCCTTCGACGGTATGCGGTTGAGCACCCGGCACTTCGATATCGAGTATACAGTTCGTACTTTTCACACGTTCTGGTTTCCGAATATCTGGAAAGTAAGGTAGGGTTTCTCTTCACCAGCACGGTGAGAGGTCAGCTATTCAGGAAACAATGCAATAATATGCGTGAACAATGTGTGGTGTATGAAATCACTAGCCTAGTTGAGGTAAAGTGAAACACAGTCATAGACTGCATGTGGGCTAATTTACTGTCAGGTTGTCCAGGCCTAGACAGATATGATAAAAATGTAAAAATACGTTTTTTTGTTTTTTTATAAGTTTTTTATTAGACAATATGCGGAAATATGATAGACCATTTAACGTCTAATTCCCTTTTAAAGCTCAATTTGAACGTAACGCACCGTCATTGATACCCCGTTTTTTTGAAACCAAAGCAGTAGATAAGTAATTAGACTGCTTGCGAACAAGCTTGCACCGGACTAATGGCAGTTGTAAATAGATTTTCCTCGTTCTGGAGCCTACTGAAAACCGAATCTTGCTTATTTTTCTGCCAAAGAGTTTTTCATGCACTCGTATTCTACTGGCGGGCCATTTTGTAGTACGTCTTCAATGACTACTTCAGCAGATGACTTGAACATTTTATGTTTGCTAAGGTTTATCCCTTTTATGGGAGTTTTCAAGCCAGGCATGGGCGTTTTTGAACGATTTCAATGAAAGTGTGGTTGGGGCTTCGTATCATGGACAACTTTGAAACGCGTTCAAGGTAGCACTTTTTAAAAGAAGCGTATCACTGTCCAGCTGGCTTATAAATTCTACCGAAATCGGATGAGCGCTACTTACAGTTGCGTTTCACCGGCCCACACGATGGACCCTTTTTACCTGGCAGTTAATTAGCCTTGCCATGCGCAAAACATGTTGAACCATATAACGGTCTATTTGCCGCCGGCATTTGCTTTCGCGAATCAGCAGTTTTTCATATTTAGAATGGGCAAAATACAAGTTGGCCTCGTTTCCGCCATTTTATTGGGTGCAGCAAGCTTACTTAATTGTTCAGCTTAGGCATTTATTTGCCTTTCTAAAGCAAATAGATTGATTGCTGTGGTTTTGCCAGACATTTATCGTTATCGACGGTTTTCTTTTTAGGGTTCTTTTCACACCCCTGTAGTGGTTTTCGATCCCTACCGATGGCACCTCGGTCAGGGCCCGGTTTTATTGATTGGGGTGTTTTCTTTCTTACGACTTCGGCGAATGACAAAGGAGAATTCGCACCTCCTGCTACAACGTTGTTCATACTACGGCCAGAGGTCCTCAGGAAATCTTCCCTTGAGTTTCGTTTACGGCAAACATTATCACTACAACCTCCTAAATTTTGATTAGTTGAATTGCTTCAGCCACAACTCCTGTCAGCCTTCATACAGATTATTTCGATTGGTTGAATTCTGATTGGTTGCTTCAGCTCCAATAAATAGCTCTGCAAGGGGTCCGCCGTCACTTTTAATTATGAGCTCTAACGATATCACTCAGATTTTTCAGGGAACCATTGGCAACCGCGCGATTAGAAGTCTCATGGAATTGAACCATTTGCTGAGCGATTTCGCTCGAGTTTCTGGTACCCACTATGCCATCCGTACATCTAAAAGGAACCAATCAGGCCAGTTGACATTTATTAAATATATATGTCAACGAAAAGGATACTCCCAGAAAACAAATCTTGGCCTTCGCCGTAGAAATTCAATTGCAACACAATGCGAGGCCCATTTTAACTTGGGGCGTATGAGCTCTGGTTCCCGCGTCGCCAATAGTAACATAGTTCATAACCATGAATTACAAACCAGGGAAGCTGGGTCGTGGTTCTTTCGCAACCGACGTCTAACGCCTTCGGAATTGGAGATGATTCGACCGCTGTTGGAATGCGAGGACTCCTCATTCAACATACGGGAAGACTCGATATCGGAAAAATCTTACCGGATGTGATGTGGTTAACATGCGCCGGCGAGTTCTGGCTGGCCGTAACAATCCAGGTAAGTGTTGTTTCATTACAATTAAAATAACTTGATTAAATGGACGGTATTTATTATCAATTTTCCACAGCGTATATACGACGAATGGAAGAGGAACTCAACGTCCATGGAAAGGCACGCGTGCTGCTGGATGAGACGAACAAGATGGCGCATTTCATATATACAACCCCAGAAATGCTTAGTTTGATTAACAGTACTTCTGGTTTTATTCTCATCGATGGTACATTCCGTACCAATCGCGAGAAATATTTTTTATATCAATTAATGGCAGTAGATGGATCCCGCAAATTCTTGCTGTAGCAATAGGCTTTTTGTGGAGGGAAACAGCTGAAGATATCCGCACCTTTCTGCTTACCTTTGTCGAATTCGTCGGTGGGTGTGGTGCTGTGAAAGCCATCATGTCCGATGGAGCACTTGCGATTGCGAATGCTGTAGAGGACGTATTCCCACACGCTTCGCATCTGCTTTGTCGGGTGCACATGCTCCGTAATGTAACTCGCCGTAACCCCCGAACGCAGGCACTAAAATGGGTATTTGTTGTGATGAAAACCCAAAGTTTGTGGGAGTACGCGTATGCCTTAATCCATATGCAGTGTGCAGACCCTGTATTCTTCCAGTACTTCAAAGGGTAACACTGTTGCAACTCCCGTAAGTGGGCGAATGCCCGCCGACCTAAGGTAGCCACTTACTGTATTGGGGACACGAACATGTTCCAGGCCATGCACAAATGTTTAAAGATGTACCACCTTAGTGGTAAGATGGCAATTTGGGAGGCCCTTCGGTTATCCCAAGTCAGTGCGTCGTATCTTATTTGGCAACGCCAACACGAAGTTTCTACGGCGAGCCGTAGGCGGGTTCGCGTCCCTAACCACTCAGAATTAGATTCCCTGTCTGATGTTCTTATGCCATACGCCGTAGACCTCATCGCCGCCAACGTACCTGCTTCAACAGTTACTATGGTAGGTTCCAGTGATATTATGGTGATTGTAAGGGACACGCGTTCTTGGGGTGTGTGCTGCCTAAATCGGAAATGCACATGTCCGTTTTTCGTAGATCAATCTTTGCCATGCAGGCACGTGCTTTCTGCTGCAAAAAAAGCGCGGGTGTTCGAAATTTGGCAAGTCATTATTCTCGTTATCACAATTTACGAATTTTATTCTGGATCAGTATGTCGCATTACAAACATTCGAAATCGTCAAGAACAGCATACCGTACTACATCTCAATTAAAAAAAATGTTCGGTTGTTCTGGACGAAAATATGTCTACGGTTCTGACCACGGTACAGAACCTAGAAAACAAGATCGATTCCGTCACGGCTAAGCTGTCCACGGTCTCGAAAATTTGCAATATCTTAGAGCCTCTTACCTTCCTACTTGACCCCAGTTGTGTATTAGACTCAGATTTACTTCAACGCACGGGTCGATTTATAGAGTCGCTATCCTCAGAAATTGAGCAGCGTCGAAGCCGTGCCAAAAACCTTATTCTTCTTAACGTGGCTGACAGATATCCTTTAGTCGATCTTAAAAAGATATTTCTGTCGCGATATGGCTTCCCCATAGACTCAGCATCTTTTACTAGACTCAGAAAACCTCCCAATCGTAGTAATGCACCGATTTTAATAAAATTTGCCGACGAAAATTATGCGTCGCACATAATTAATAACCAACTAGTATTAAAACTTTTACCCAATTTTCTAATGTGTTGATCAAACCTGACAACACACCTTTACAACGAAAGTGCCTTCGCAAGGTTTCTAAAGTTGTAAAACGCTCAACTGATATCGACAACCTCATTGACTTGGATGTTGTTGATAATTCCGCATCAGCTACTGCACCCGTAACTCAAACTTCTGATGTTACTCCTATCTCAAGTACCACCACCCCAACAGCTAATTCTAAGTTAAACATTGATGACGCAATGTTAACACCTGGCCCTAATAGCCATGTCCCCACTAAGGAAACCGTCACCGCAGCTTTGCAGCCCTCAGCTCGACCTATAATTAAAGCCACAAAAAAAGTCGTGCTGCCTGTCTTCAAATCAAATTCACCCTTACTACGTGGTGGACCGCACATTATTAGGAACCATACCGTTGGGCGTAATTTTGATGGAAATAATCCATCTAATGGCTCATGTAATTATCACCCCGTACATAGACGGTTCCCGGTTATACCTGGCCCACTTAATCCACTTATCCTTCCGCAAAGTCCCTCTTATCCCAAGCAGCCCTATTACTATCCTCCTCCAAGACCCTACACTTCTCCACTCCAATACGCTCCACGTCTTCTAGATCAGCGCCCCCTCATGAATGGGAACTCGTTTAGTGCTTACACAAACCCATTTCAAAACATGTATGGCTCAATAGAAAATTTTCCTTTCCTTTACCACAACCCTTACCCATATTAGCTCCGACAATTTCAAACAACTCGTGTAAATCGTTTTCTATTACGCATGTTAAATATCCTAACATTCGCCTTCTGTTACTTAATGCTCGGTCAATTATTTCTAAGCTCCCTGCCCTTCAACATTTCTTGCTCTCAAACCCACACGAAATAGTTCTTATAACAGAAACGTGGACAACTAATGACGTTCCCAACGTTTCACTTGAACTAGCCAACTATTCTATGTTTCGTAGGAACCGCAACCACACTCGTGGGGGTGGTATTCTCATTTATGTTAGTACAGATCTCCAAGCAGAAATACATAGCTCTCGTATATTAGATGATCTAGACGACTCAATTTGGATCTCCTTACCTTCTCTTGATGCTCTCCTAGGATGCATTTACAACCCGCCATCTCCATCCACCCTCACTGTTGATAAGCTTATAAATGTTTTTACTGAGGCGTCCATTTCCCCCTTCAATAATAAGATTATTGCTGGAGACTTCAACATGCCACACGCCTGCTGGAATTCCCCGCATTCTTCACATAAATTTTCATCCTTCTCCAAAACGATTCATCTTTTAGGTTTCACACAATCTGTGAAGAAGCCCACGAGGCTGTCCAGCGTTTTAGATTTGATTTTTACTTTAGGCACTGATCCCACCAACGTTGAAATCTTAACTTCACTACCCGGTTGCGACCATAATAGGATAACTTGCGTTTTGCGTCTTTCGCAAAAACCAGCGCATATACGCAAAGATGAGAAAGTTCATATCAATTGGACGAAGTTTTCGAATATTCTTAGAACCTACGACTGGACAGAATTCTTTCTTTCCTCAAACTTTGAGCGCATCTCTTCGATCTTTCATGATAACATCTCAGCATGCATTCGAAGTTCGTCTTCCTCTCATATTATTAAATCTTTTCAATATTTCTCTCAAATGTGGAATTTTTCCAACTCATTGGAAACACTCTGTTATTATCCCACGTTTAAAATCTGGTAATTCGAACCTCGTTGTGAATTATCGCCCTATTATTCATACTCCTATTCTGTCTAGGCTATTTGAAAGGTTAATCAAAAATTCTTTGTTGGGCTACCTTGGTCCAGATGCGTTCTCTCCAGTCCAACATGGATTCCTTAGCCAAAAGTCTTGTGTAACCTGCCAATTAGAATACTTAGATCTCATAACGGCTTCCCTTGACCAAGGACTAGCAGTGATTGTTGTATTCTTGGACATAAGCAAAGCTTTCGATCGGGTTCCTCATACGCTACTCCTTTTGAAGCTATCATGTTTCGGTATTCATGGGCCTTTATTGAGCTGGTTCCGTTCTTTTCTATCTGATCGCACCTTTTCGGTTCACGTTAATGGAGTTACCTCAACTAATCAGCCAATTCCAAGTGGCGTAATTCAAGGTAGCGTTCTAGGTCCACTTCTTTTTCTTATCTATTTTAATGATCTACAAAATGTTGTAGATCACTCTAAGCTATTCATCTTCGCGGATGACATAAAAGTCGTCATAACATCTCCTCCTGGTGAAGTGTCACAGGCCCTTCCCTTAACCTTAACCTTCCCTTAACCGTGATCTTGCCTCTCTATCTAACTGGGGCTCACAATGGGGATTAGAATTTTCTGCTTCTAAGACACAATATATGGGATTACGTTGTTCAATCCCTTCTAGCACACTCACGATAAATGGCTCAACCATCACACCTTCTGCAGAAATTAAGGACCTTGGATTTAGATACTCCTCTTCTCGCAATTTTAATGAACAAGCCAGACACCTCATTGCGAGAGCAAGACAAAACTTTAGCCTAATTAACCATAAATTCCTCTTACGCGAGAGTAAAATAGCACTATATAAGATGAAGGTCCTACCAATTCTCGATAATGGTAATATTATCTATTCTCACATGGGTAGGCGTGATTGTTTTCTCTTAGAGAGACTTCAACGTACTTTCGGCAAAATAACTTTGGGCTATTCAAACCCCTTGCCTTATCTTGAAAAGTGTAATTTGCTGAATGTCGAACCACTATGGCTACGCAGAATTCGTCTGAATCTGCTTCTT
>JACCGJ010004672.1:0-13606 GCA_013407085.1 Atriophallophorus winterbourni
GAATGCCGACAAAGATTGTGACAGATTTTTTCACGCAGTAGTTATTACAATACTTTTAAGATGATGTTAGTGAGAATGACACGTTTAAAGTTACCAATAGTTGACCTGCAAACACCCGTGTGTGTTGATACTACTTTGCCTCATTTCCGCTCACTAGAAAACACTTTCAGGTACTAGCATGAATCGAAGAGCTCGCACAACGTTTCGGTTTGCACTATGGTAACATTCTGTAGCATAATTGAGTTGATACCATCCAGTCTTTCGGCTTTGTTGGCACAAACATGATAATTTGCTCCATACACATCAGTATCAATAACGAACAACTCATCTAGTGCATATGCTCCAGGTGGTGGTGCCCCACGTGGTGGATTTAGCATCCCTAGCTAACGATAACTCGAAATACTGTTTCAGCAAGCTCCGTGGTTTAACACAAGCGTGTCAAGGGGTTTAAAAGCCGGCCAAAGTTCCATAAGTGAGGGATAGCTTTCATTACAGCCAGGGGGAAATCGCGTTTACGGGTAGACTGTCAACCTCGAGGAGTGCACCAGGGCATGTGTTGACGCTTTTTACGCACTTAAGCGGAGAATACTGTTGAAAACGCAGTACCACTGCAAGGCTTATCATTACCCGATCGCTTTTGATGAGCGGTGCTAGGTATTTTGAATATATAACATCTTTAATCTGGGATGAAAATAACAACTCAAGAGTGGATAGAGTGCAATCATGACGAAACATTGTAGGATCACTCATATGCTGTTGCAACATGAGATTATTCATAGATTATATGCAGGTAAAAAGCTATGCTTACAAGACCCACAAAAATGTACATCGGGTCGGATGGTAAAAATATCAAAATATTGTTAGATTATTGTCAAACATAAAAAACATACTTTTCCATGTGGATATCTAGTGAATTTTTGGAAACTTCAACAGTTCCAGATTGTACCACATGAGTAGGTAAACTGTTCCACAGTTGCACATTGCGAACGGAAAATGCATATTTGCGGAGTTCCACGCTATGCTGTTGGTAAAGGTTTAATTGGTGACCTCGCAGATGTGTGTTATGGGAAAGATGAAACAAATGACCGCAAGGATGATTTGTTTGATTAAGCACTGTCCGAATGAATATAAGTGCTCCTCGTATCCGTCTGTATTCAGCCGAATGCAAATTCAATAATTTAAGTCGCGTTTCGTATGGATAATTTGATAGTCCCAGGATGAGCAAACGTTTGGATTGCTCGGTAACTACACTAATGGGGACAGACCAGTCTATGTCTGGGAGGTTAAAATCAACTAATAGCAACTAAATCAACTGTATGCTCTACTATAGGGCTGCATTCGGTGTGACGAAGACACGATCAATTGCGAGGGCTGACTTGTAGCTGGTCAAAATACTCGTAGCAACTTGAACATTCATACTGATTAGAGATATACCTGTGCCCGTGTTGTGCAAACCATACTTCAGGGTGAGTACATCGCCACCACCTTTCATATCTCCTGGTCTACCGCATCTTACGACGAGATACTGTTCGCTGATATTTATCGGCATATCATCAAGCGCAGACAGCCAGGTCTCGGAAATAAAATATATGTATAAAACAAATGTAAATAAAAATATGTATAAAATAATTGAGCACTCGTAGATTATTTTTCTATGTTCTACAACGAATGGCTCAGCAAAGTCATTTGTTGTTTGCAGTAAAAGAGAACATTATTTTTTTGAACTTTTTATTATTATTTTTTTATTTTATAGACATTGACTGTAATCCATCAAAAAATAAAAAACAGAAAAAGCACGAAAAAACTAGTGTTTTTTTATGATATCATGTTCATATTGTATACAAGAATTCTGCTAGAGTTTATCTTCAACCAGCTTTGTAGAGATTAATGATTAATTTTCAGGTATTCTCCAATCGCTCACAACTAAAATGAGCCATTGAGACAGTAAAAAATTAAGCATTAGCATTACTCCAGTGTATAGTACCCGGTGGATGGAAACTAGCGGCGGTGGTAGCCATACAAAAAGGGGTCCCTGTTCTGACATACGCAATTATGGACCGGGTCGCATGGCTACAATTATTTTCAAGTGCTCTGATTCGGAAAAAAATTCCACCCCGATAAATCTGCTGAGCGTTTTCGATGAAATGACATTACGGCTCACAGTAGTGAAAAAACTAAAATATGCTACCATCAGAAAGTCTTTCAATTACTAAAGGATAGGTATCTTTTGCATAAGCTAAATATGTGTAGCATCACATTTGAAGTACATCATTGGTCAGACTTATTAGCTAATCGCAATAAGCATGTTATTATTTGAGGGTAAAATCTGAGGAATCACAACACTCAGTCGAGTGCCACAGGGCTCAGAGTAAGGCCCACTAATCTTCGTTATTTTTGTACATGGCTTGGTAACATGATTGCGTTCACGTTACTTCATGTTTGCTGATGATGATAAGATCCTTTAATACGATTGCAGACATATGATTATCGCTGATTTCGAAAAAGTAATTGAATGTATACCGATATGAGAATTCTCAAAAAACTTAGGAAAGAGCTGCGTTTTGATGACGAATTCGGAGATGATGAAACTGAACGTCGGCGAAGGAAATAACAAAAATCTGTAACTCCGAAACTGAAAGTTTCCGGAATTACTATCACGGCAGATCTTAAATGGTCTATTAAGTGTGCCCTAGCAGCAAATAATCTCACTGAAAACTTCTCATACTGCGCTCGGCGTTTACATGCCGAAAAAACTTCTATTTACATTTCGCTATACAAGGTTGACGCGAGACCCACTACTCAGAATACTAAATTCAATCTTGTGCACTATAATTGAAAAAAAGATATAGTGTCTCGAATATGTCCAGCGCCTCGCGACTAGAATGGTTAAGTGATATACGAAAAAACCTATGATGCTAAAGAGACTGAAATGGCGGCAAATGCAAGGAGAAATAATAGAATTCTCTAAGATTCTGATGGCCTTCATTGGAAATAATATTAATTGAATTATGAAAGCTTGCAACATAAGCAGCTATAAAGGGTAATTTAGGGAAAGTTCCTAGGGATAGACCCAGGTTGATGCTACGTAAGCACTTTTCTCCTCGACAAGTAATCAGTATGTCACTCTGTGTGTGAGCACCGTGGTTCGTTGTATGAACCCTATGCAACAGCGGCAATCAATTATAATATTTTTTACCACTTATCCAATATTTCAAGGCTCACTGAACCTAATCTTACTGTCTCTTCCTGATAACAGCAAACAGCCAGAAACCGGTAGTGGTGTGTAATTGCAGGGGATGTGAGCAACAAATTTGTTTGTGCATCTATAAGCGTCTTTAGAGCATGGCCAAGAATCACTGTGTGATTCTGTGCTTAAACAAAGTGGTTGGTTGTACGAAACTTTTGTAACAGTGGTTTTTAAGTATATTTTTCTAAACTTACTAGTTTTTAAACGAGTGGTAAACTTAATTAAGGATTCCAACGATCGCAGAATTTTTGATCGCGGTTTATTAGCGAACTTATCCGAATTGTGAGTCTGAAGCTTTCTACTCCTATAACGCGAGTCTACCGTATTGGAAGATGCAAGTTGGGTAACCGCCCTTGCCCAATCCTCGTTGAATTTAAATACCAGGAGGTTCTGGATACACTCCTGTCTAGGGTAAAGCATATCACCAAATGATTCCTAGATGGACTTTATATAAAGCCAGGCAACTTACTGTCCAGGATAAGGAAGTTTATTCCGATTCTAATAGGAGAAAATTATCAGTAGGAACATCTGCCATTCTAAAACCTGACTTAACGGAAAACGCTATTCAGTCACTGATGATCATATAAACAATACCTATCCAGATGTTTTGCTCTTCACTCCAGACGACGTTGATTAGCTTAGCGCCATCAGTTGGGTTGCACAAATTATTTAGTTTGATTTGCACAATCCTGCCACAGGTATATCTCTAGTCAGTGGAAACGTCCGAGTAGTTACGAGTATCTCGGCTTGCTACAAATAATCCCTCGCAATTGCTCGCGTACAACCCAATAAGAGGTTACACAGCTAAGTGGGACACTTGAATGTATGATTCACTCATCTCCCAGCGTAGATAATTTTAACCTCCTAGACATATATTGGTCCGTCCCTACAGGTTTAGTCACCGATAAATCCGAAAGTTTGCTTGAATATTTCTATAATCATGCGCTGCATCAGCATGTGTGAGATCCTAAGAGGTCTCTTCGTGGATACACTTAGTTTTCTAGTCCTAACTAGAAGCCGTTAGTTAGGTAAAGTGCCTATTATTTCTTGGCAAAACCATTAATTGATGATAAGCGTCGAAGCAGCACTGCGTTTTCAAAAACCATTCTCTTGTCCCACACGCAATTTTAGGCTCGTAGACTGTGGTTTACTGCTTCAAACTCCAAAATCTTTCATTCAGTTATCTAGCGATTCCAAGTTAAGTGAGAACTGTAATATGAATTTTAAGTATTTAAAAGATTAGCAAGACAAGTACGTTCTGCTTCAGTGCGTAAGAAGTCATCAAAAACCGCCCTGGTGGACTTCTCAAGTCCGTAGGTCTACCCGTAAACAAGATCGCCAATGGCGATAATATAAGCCATCCGTCACTTCTATTTCTTGGGCCCGCTACAAAACTGCTCGAAACGCTTGCGTTAAATTACAGCGTTTGTTTGAAATGAATTTTTAATTTTCATCAGCTAGGGGTGCTGAATATAAACCGAGAAGATTTTATAGCTACGCACAATCAAAAATCAAAACTAATGAAAGCATTAAACATTTGAAACTGGATGACGGAAAAGTAGCTAATATCGACTGTTTAAGGCGACTGTCTTATCCGCGTTTTTCAGCAGCGTTGAACGACTGAATAATTATTCAAATGTATCGTTTTACTTGCTTAGCCTGCCACCCGGTGCCCCAGCATTCGATGAAATGTCCTTCAATGAGACCGATGTGTAAGACGCATTAATCAAGTTCTCGTCAACAAAGCTGAGTGACTGGATGCTATCCGCTTAATTATGCTAAAGAATCTTGCCTCAGTGCTTACCGGAAGCTCTACAGGTTCTTTAATTCATGCTTTCACCCAAGAGTGGATCTAGTGTGTGAAGAAGCCATATACAAGGGTGGTTTCAGGAAAACTCTTGGTAACTATAGACCCGTCATCCTCACTAGCATCGTCTCAAAAGTAATGGAAAAAACCTATTGCGTAACAAAATATCTCACCATCTTTGTCGGCATTCTCTACTGAGCGTAACTCAACATGTGTTACTTAAGTGTAGAAACTGCCTGACTAATGCTGTTCGAAGGAAAGCCAGTCAAAGATCTCTACCTAGATTTTAGCAAGGTTTTTGATTCCGTCAGTCACGTCCTTTTAGAGATGAAGCTTGCTGCAGAAGGCATAGGGGTAGTCCACCTGGGTGGATTAAAGAATTTCTTACAAATATAACATTCAGATTTCTGGTAGGATTCAAGTTGTATAAACCAACATACCTAATTATTGTGGTACGCCAATGTTCGTTACTCGGTCCATTCTATTACTGATTTTCATTGGGATTTTTCGTCTCACCTGGAGTGCCCATGCGTCATTTTCGTAGATCATATGAATTCCATCGGATCAAGGATGAAGATACCTTGCTGCACGATCTCGCGTGCGTAATAAATTGATTATACAAGTGGGACTTTCCACTGAAGCTAAAAGGAGGCAACTCTTGTCAGCACTTGATGATTAGATTCCGTTCCAGGTGTCGAGAAATCCCTTAGTGTTAACACCACACAGTGTGTAACAGATTTGAGAGTATTGGTCAGGGCTGACTTCAGATCTGAGGATCAATATGTCGCTGCTGCTCAGCGTGCACGCCAGGTAGGTTTTCGGCTGAAATCTGTGCTATCGAGCAGAAGACTTGATGTATTCTTGCTAATTCGCAAAGCATTATTTCGGCCGCATCTTGAATTTATGTTCAGGCGTGGTGTCCTCATTACAGAAATGACACCCTTCATATTGAAAGCGCAGAGCCTCTCGCAATTCTCATTATTGAGATTCAGCGAGGGAAACATTGTGGGGTACTGCTGAAGTATCTCGATCTTTTTTCCATCATGCACCGTCCTTTAAGTAGTGACTTAAATGAATTCTCCAAGATCTTGAAGGCTTTAAGTGGCGTTACAATTAACGTCATCTTTACATAAAGTCCTGTGCTAGGCACGCGGGGACATTCACTAAAACTTTCTAAGAAGCGATGTCGGCTTGACTAAAGGAAACGCTTTTTAGCCTTATCGTGGTAAAATTCTGGAATATTCTTCCAGAAGAACTTAAATCCTTCAGTTCCGTCTAAAATTTCATGGTTTGCACCGCAATTGGTGTAAGCATTTATTTCCTGAATATACTCCCTAATAACTATACAAGCTTAGGTGAATCACATTTTTATGCCTTATCCCGTAAAGCAAGTAAATGGTAGAGTTTTCTTTTCAATACACGATTCTACTTCAGATGACCTCTCACCGTGGTGGGGAAGAGTAGGTGCATTTTCTTTTTCAAGTATCAGTTTTAACGCTGTGCTCCTTAAATACAATACGGATTATACATTGGCGTCGTATTCATCGAAGGTTTCAAACAGGCCAAAAGAAAAAACGTGTTGGAAGTGACAGGTGCTTCCAACGACAGAAATTCTAGAAGCGCGATTGGCTCGTTATCAAGTTACTATCTGGCGTAAACTGAACTGAACTAAGCTTTTGGAGGTATTGACAGGAACTGACATGCCATATTTCTAAATATGGTCTATTAACACAAAAGTAAAATACTAAAATATATATAAACATATATGTGTGACGGGTTTTTGCAGCTGAACCGCATACTGTTGAAGTAAATCTAGGTGGGTGATTGGCTTTTATGCACTTTCAGAACTGTGAAACTTGAACTTGAACTGAATCAACGTGAACACGCGCAACAATGAATTGTATCACCGAACGTGTTAACACCGTTTGTAAAATCGATTTTATTTAAATTACACATATTCTGTTCATCATTCTGATAAGTTATACAGAATGATCAATTGTTTAGCCAACTAATGTTGCACGCTCTCCACACGTGATTATGGCCTTGTTTTTACGCGGCTTATTTAGTAGCGTTATAAGTAACAGCTGAAGAAAAATGTTCACCTAAGACGGAAATTTATCAGGATTATTTTACTGATCACAGCAGAATTATGACATGAACATCTTATAATCTCAAAGTTTTGTCGAGAATACCCACTTTTAATCTAACCAAATTTACTTAAGATGATTCATTTTCAAAAATAAAATTATCAGACAGTACACTGGAATACTCGGTTATTTCAATATGAGCAAAAATATTAATTTTATTCCTTACTAGCTGAGTACGTGCAGCGGCATTTATACTACAAATTAGAGGTGAATAATCGATTAAGATAGCAAAACGTGCTATATCGGCTTCATGATGAAAACCGAAAACATAAACAAAGTCCTGCCTTCTGATGTTTCACATGCACAGTATCTTAACATATGAATATAACTCGAAATATCAAGAGGACACCATGGCTTATCACATCATGATTTGGTATTTGTTTCATGAAATGTTTTCAATTATCTTAAGTATCCTCTTTGACCAAATGTTCAATTTAACCTGTCAGGGAAATCAAAGACATTTCTTCGCAATTAAGCTTCAGCATCCTATGATGAGTTTAATCTCAGTTGTCGATATCTGTTTTTAACCGATTGCATTTTCAACAGTTTTGTTCGTGTTCAGTATTTTTCAAAGTTCACCGAAGATCTGTTAAAGTTTGTCTATTTTATGACTCGTTATTTTCTCCATTACAATCCACTACAAAAGATTCTAATTATGGAAGTAGAACAAGTGTAGATGCTTTTTGTTATTTAATCTCTATCCTGTTTAAGGGAGAATTTTGTGTTCACCCATAACTGTCTCTAGCATTGAAAATAAAATCACGAATGCATTAACGTCGTAAAACACTCTGAAAATAATTAGTTGGTAATTAACTGCGAAGCCGTTATTGCACAGAGATTTTCAGTTTGTTTGAATGTCTGATATGTAGTTAAAATAGAAATATAGTTTGTCATATTTGTTCAGTTATCATATTACGGTTTTGCATTTTTACTTAATTTATATTACCTTTTAACGTTTACTTCATCCACTAATTGCTTGGCATATTCATCGGCTTCATATAATGTTTTGTGCTGATTGTTACCTTTCACTATTGATGTAATGGAAGCGGTAATCTTTCACAATTAGCTATTGCTAACTATGCATGTACCTGAGACGATTTCTTTAGCAAATGTCTGGAAAGAAGATGCTGTTGGATACACTATCAAATCTGCACGAACGCTATCATACTTTTGTCGTTCTACGAAGCTTTACTACATCATCCTAATTTGTTAGCTTACTTTTCTCTTTATTTCATAACTTTTATATTCTTACTTGTTTAAACTATTATTGATATATTCTCATGATTATGTGACTTTCACGTTTTCGGTAAATGCTACCGATGCATTGCTCTTTTTGACAAGCTGATAACAACAAACAGCACAATCATTTTATCTTGATTTCCAGATTTTGCATTTGAATGGCCTCGAAAATCGAGTGCTGTTGTGCGTCCAATTTGCTAGCCGATCCTCCGTGGGCTGATGCTAATTGTTTCATTGTAGTCACTGGTGCCAGTCGCGGGTTCGGGCAAGCTTTGTGCATTCAGTTGGCAAAACTGCTCACTGCTCCGAAACAAGCTCGATCGCTAAACTTCCTGATCATGGCCAGAGATTTGGCGGCACTTGAAAAAACAGCTTCCCTGGTACGTCGGATTTTTTCTTCAACTATTTAATCTTAACGTGTTGTTTTGCTACCAAGTGCAATCTAATATGCAATACTGTTCGAATTTACAACAATCTTCGTGCAGCTGTAACGTGCCAGTGGATAGTTTTCCGTATAAACAAAATTATTTTCCACTGTTGCGTAGATCATTCGGACGTATATCTCTTAAATATTGTCGGAGTAAAATAGAAACCTTTCTGCTTGATACACCAGCCTCTACCGATTTGTGAAAATTTGTAACTTTTAATTTATAATTTGAATAAATTTATAAATTGTTGTTCGCTGAAATTGGTAGACATTCACGTGTTTTCGGTATGATCATCGTACATTCTTACGGAGCGAAAAGGTCTTCGAATTACACCGTGTTTCATAACATATTTGTATGCCTCTACTGCTTTTCGTACTGAAGCGTCGACTTTTTATAAAGAACTCTTGCTAGTATATGGGAACCGGTTGTTTGCACGAGATCATCTGATGTGCGTTGCATTTTTCCATTGAAATACTTCCACAATCAAATGTATGTCCCTCGTGGTTCGCTTGTTTTCCAAGAAGAGACTTCAGGACATGTATTGTTGAAGTCAAATCGCCGTCAAATCGTCTGATACCTAATTTTTGCCACCACATACAGAACATTTCACGCGAATTTGAGATTGGTAGCATTTGGATTTCAGAATTCGCTACGTTCACTAAACACTGTGCATGGGAATTTCTCCCGCACGGATGTGCAATCGTGCAGCATTTCTGTGCTGTGCGGCTAACATCGTGCAAAATTGATTTGCCAATGGTAATGAGCTTCATGCTGAAACACGCTGGAGTCTCACTACCATTTCTATTTCTATTTCCCACCCTCATATCTGTCGAGGCCTGGGCAACCTGACAGTATCTCACGTGCAGTTTCCGAATGTGCGGCACTTTTCCTGCATCAGGCTTGTGCCTTCATGGGAATTTCTTAAGGTTTGGCATTGAACAACTTAAGCTCTCGAATAAAGCCTGCGATCAGATTGTTGAATGGGCGGATAAGAAACCGTTCGGTAGAACATGAATTGCACAATTCGTAACACATTTAACGCGAGCATATTGGAATTATGGTGATGCAGATGTTAATCTCTTGGTCCGATTCGCTACGTAAGAAATGGCGTCCATGAAATCAACTATTTTAGTGATGAAACATTCTACATTGATTTTTAAATCTCGACAAAGACACAATAATTAATATGCGCACTGGTCTTTAGCGATCTTGGAGGGAACTCACGTGCTTCAATTGATTGTCCTCAGTTAAATGATGTTAAATGGTTAGTCGTAGCGTAAAGCGAACTATTCACATATACCCGTTTTTCAATCGAGGTTTCCCATGATTTCCATGGCTTGAACCTTTACTTTACTTCCAGGCTATGGACCACGAGTTAAACTCAACTAGCATAAATTGTTTGATGACATCGTCCATGAAATCTTGTTCTAGACTATTGACGCTGATCTTATTCCTGTAAGCTTATAGCTTGACCAGTAGAGAATATCAAACCATCCACTTTCTCTTTGAATCACGCGTGAATTACGACAAGATCCTAATTTGATGGAAAACGGTGAAAATACAGATATTTGTATCAGCTCAAGTGTTTGTCACATCCACATGTGCAATGTGTTGATGCGATTGAACCTATTGGCTCCACCTGATGTGGATAAACAGCAAGAATCTGTAATGTTCGTGAATGATAAGGGTGAACATATGCATATTGTGCTTCTGATAGCTCGTCGTTCAGTTAACAATTACCACTAATTCTAGATACCGTGTCAGATATCTTCATACAGCTGAATACATGAGCAGATTTTCTTGTATTCTTTCAGATACAGTCATCGAAATGCCCAGATTCAACCACCATTATTAATGTTATGATTCCGAGTTTGGCACTTGATATGGCGAGAGTAACCCAGTGTGAACTTGACAAGGTGCTCCAACCATTCTTCAATTTATCCACGTCTGAAAAATACCACAACGCAAAGCAGTGGAACTTATTGATCCATAATGCCGCGACTGTGGGAATTGTGGAAAGAAGAGCGGACGAGCGCACCGACATTTATTATATGCAATCTTACTATCACACGAACTTATACGCACCTATCTTGCTAACCTCGCTATTCCTCACTCACTTTGCCCCACATCCTAAACCCCACGAACCGGTCACAGTAATCAATGTAAGCAGCTTGGCCGCTGAACAAGCTTTCCCATGCATGACCGACTATTGTACAGCCAAAGCCGCCAGACAAATGTATTTTCGTAGTTTGGCCGTGGATCGTCCGACGGTAGCTGTCTTCAACTACTCACCAGGACCTCTCGATACAGACATGTACACCGACTTGAGCATGCGTATCGGTTACGCACCGTCACGTCAAATGTTCCAGGAGAATAAAAAGGCAGGTCGAATTATCGACCCCCAGGAATCAGCCCGCGTTTGTGTAGAATGGCTTCGCCGCAGGCGCTCAAGTGTGATGGATGATGAAGCGCAGCTGGAAGTTCCAAGTGCACTTGTATGTCCTGTGCATGATTCCGAGTTTACCGAGTTGTGGAAGGGTACTCGCTTAGATTACTACGTCGCGGTACTAAGATGTCCGAAGCTTGATTCCACAGGAGATGAAAAGACGCAATGAACACATGACACATTCCAATTTATTCCTGGATTTTCGCAAGCTTATCAAATTAGCTTCTATTTGATCTCAATACGAATCGATTGCTTTTCGGGAAACCGTATTTCAGTTATCATGCTCCATATTTGTTAATTTATTGGATTAAACTCGAAATGTTCTTACTATAACACAAACATTTATTGTGTTGTTATTACTATCGCAGATTTTTTCGTATCACCCACGTCCACTTGTCTTCAGCCACAAAACTGAGCTTCATAAACACCAATACGGATATATATATAAAAATCCAGCATTTGTGCTGAGAGCAAAGTATCTTCGTGATATTCCGGTTCTTTAATTTTTATATATTGCGGTGAAAAATTGAACTATGAGTTGAGATGAGCGACAGAACCCCTAAGGATTCAAAGATTTATGGTCATATTAGCGAATGTTCTACAACTCCACAGCATTGCGGTATGAATAAAAATGTGGAAACATAGTACATAACGAGCATATCGCATGTATGCCTCAGGAGTAATGTATAAGTAGGTCTAATTTTGCTTTAAACGTCGCCAAACAAGGAATCTTATAAAAAGAAATCAAGCAAGCAAAAATGACACCGGTAATCAACGCGTGAATGTTGGTTGTAGAGGGATAGGGTTTGCCTGCGTTTTACTTTCTCACCAGGCTACTTATGTGTTTCTTATTTGGAGTCTTTCGGTAGACAATTTTATTTGTAAGAATTTCGCGGCATATCCTCCGTTGGGTAAATTCACATAGACCCAAACGTCGCGATATTTCACTGTAAAAAACATTGCGAAGACCCATCATTATCGTTGTCGCTCTGTGATAGTCTTTATACAAGATAACATTATCTGTCCGCAGCCAATGAGCCCAAACCTCTACCGCATTCTTGAAGCGTTCTGTATCTATTCGAATAGTTTGGACAGAAGAATCCATCTACCAGACGAAGCTGAACGTTGAGCGGGATTTCCGTTCTCGGGTTGTCTAGTGCGAGTGGTCGATGGCAGGATAAAAACTATTCTATCAGAAACCCGTTGATAGGGAAGCGGTTTTGAGGCGTTTAGCTTAATAAAGAGTTCACTGTTCTGTTGAGCCAAGCACATACACAGTAACGGGAAAGTAATATCACTATTACCATGAAGGTTCGACCAAACAACAATTAATCAGGTGAAATGTTCTTCGCCAAGACAATGAAAATTAGGTAGGCCGGATCTAATAGTGAAAGCCTGAACGAAGCCATTATAAGACCAAAATATGTATAAAAAGCCATACAATTCGCTTAAAGATTATGTGCCATTAAGTGTATCTATAAAAGCACAAGTTAAGAGAACCCAAGGTTCAATGATTTATGGTATAAAATGCTTGTAGCTGTACAACACCATAGTATATTCGTATAAGGACAAAAATTCTCTATAAAAACTGAGGCCCTAGGAAGATCTAGTTAGAAAAAATGTCATGTATTGTCTCGGTGTGATAGAAAAATATTTGTTAGTGTATACATTGTGGGAAGTTGCTTAATTGAGTTATATAAGCGGGTTGTAGGGTAAAATTACTAACTTTAATTTATCCAGTTTGCTTCTGAAAATCCTGTCACTATGATTGCACAGCGTCTGGCGTTAAGAAATTTCATAAGAAACATTCACCGAATGGAAGAACTGAAGGCAGTTCCGGTGAGAATGGGGAATATCCAGGGAAAAAACTTCCATAAATACGCCGAAGCATACTTAGCATGCGGCTAGCTCGACTGCACCCTGCTTCGTCGTAATTTTTTCTCGGTAAGATTTTGTTTCACTTTGAACTATTTGCCTGAAGAAATCACACGATCAGAATCTGTTGAGGTTTTCACTTCCAAACTCGATGAGTTTATGAAGAACCATGCGGTATCTGACTGTCCCTATTAATTTTTGAGATATTTTATATATATTTTTTATATATTCCATATACCTTGTCATCCTATGGTTATTGTTAAGCTTATTGCTTTTTCTACCATAAAATTTTCAGAGTTCTGAGTTCGCATTACAAGCTGTTATTCAGACTTCCGCTAATCCAATCGCCGAGATCCTTTTCTTCCGTTGTCTATTCCAGTTGTTGGGATCCAAGGTTGTATGCGAATGGGAAAGTTT
>JACCGJ010004673.1:0-33404 GCA_013407085.1 Atriophallophorus winterbourni
ACTGGGTTAATTCCTATTTAAGGTGTGCGTAATAACTGTCGTCTGCCTCCAATGCGTGTTGTACAATTGATCATTTTTCAGTAGGTCCAGTCAAGACGATCGGTACGAGTCGGCCGACTTACGAATCTCGAATGAGTATTTTTAATTTTTTCGCCAGACTGCCACATTTAGAAGCCAATTATACCGTCCAGAATTAAGCCACCGGCATCATCCATTTATGACTTTGCAGCAGTATTCTTTTGCAGCGTGAACTGGACGTGAATTTTCTCTTATTTCGCTTTTCAGGTTTTCGTGTCGCCTTTTCGTAGTACGGGTCGGTCGCGTGATCATCATTATCGTAGTCCTACGTGTTACAGCATTGGCCACCATGCGCCATCTGACCGATCACGAATTCGCAATGTGAATATTTCTCCAAGTTGTCTCACGGACAGTGGCGGTGGGGCCTATTGGTTTGAGCTGCCGATGTCCGCTGTTCCTACTGTATCCAATACAAGGTAAGATGACATTGATAATCCGCTGGTGTGGTTATTTTATAACTTTTCCGAGAAATAGATTTGATATATATTGCTACTCATCAGTGCTGGACCATGCGACATATCGAACTTTATTCAAGACAATCGTCCTTGTAATAATTAGTAAACAAATTTCGATCTTATTGGAGCTCATTAGTATTTCAAATCTATATTACTTTTGTAGGAGCATACTTGCATGTAAACAAGAGCCCGAACTGTGAGATGAGCAGCACGGACATAGATTGTACGCAGGCTAAATTATTGTCATCGTGGTTCAGCCTAGACATATATTCAAATGAAAATATAAATGGTAGTGTGACTGCAGCAAGTGTTCCAACATGTACACCGCTCTCGTTGGCAGATACATTTATCTCGGTGGAAGCTTCACAGCACCGGAGTACTGCATGATTACACATCTGTGTACATCTCACGCTACACAATCATTCCTACCAACATATATCGATTAAGCATTTATAAATTTATACACAGGCTAATAAATTTGGATTGCGCTGCAAACCTGAGTAACCTGGAAATGTGAAATAATATCTGTTGTTTTCCGATCTCTGTTTCCGTCCATCCGGTTAGATGAAATGTAACCTGACACTGAATAAATCGGTTGTTATTTATCATGTAAGCGACTATTTATAAGTAGTTGACACTTTGAAAAATTCACAAAGCTCGTCACGACGTTCTGCAAAGTGACCACAGGACTGGGTTAATTCCTATTTCAGGTGTGCAGTATTAAATTTCGTCCGCCTCCAATGCGTGTTTTACAAATGATCATATTTTCAGTAGTCCCAGTCCAGACTATCTTGGCTACGAGTCGGCCGACTTACGAATCGCGAATGAGGGTTTATGAATCTTCGCCAGACTGCCACATTTACAAGCCAAATTATACCCGTTAGTCATTAAGCACCGGCAAACATCCATTTATGACTTTGCGCAGTATTCTTTGCCCAGCGGGAAGTGGACGGAATTTTCTAGATTTCGCTTTTCGGTTTCCGGTCGCCTTTTCGTAGTGCGGGTCAATCGCGTGATCTATCATCGGAAGTCCAAACGTGTTTACGAATTGGTCACATCCGCCACTGTCCGATCACGAATTCGCAATGTGAATATTTCTCCCAGTTGTCTCACGCCAGTGGCGGTGTGCCCTATTGGTTTTGCAGTTTGCCGATGTCGCTGTTCCTACTTTCATCCAATACAAGGTAAGATGACATTGATTAATCCAGCTGTGTGTGGTTATTATATAACTTTTTAGAGAAATAGATTTGATGTATAATGCTACTCATCAGTGCTGGACCATGCGACATATCGAACTTTATTCAAGACAATCGTCCTTGAAACAATTAGTAAACAAATTTCGATCTTATTGGAGCTCATTAGTATTTTAAATCTATATTACTTTTGTAGGAGCATACTTGAATGTAAACAAGAGCCCGAACTGTGAGATGAGCAGCACGGACATAGATTGTACGCGGGCTAAATTATTGTCATCGTGGTTCAGCCTAGACATATATTCAAATGAAAATATAAATGGTAGTGTGACTGCCGCAAGTGTTCCAACATGTACACTTCTCTCGTTGGCAGATAAATTTATCTCGGTGTAAGCTTCACAGCACCGGAGTACTGCATGATTGCACATCCGTGTACATCCCACGCTGCACAATAATTCCTACCAAACATAATCGATAAGCCATTTATAATTTATACCACAGGCTAAGAAAGTGGATTGCGCTGCAAACTGAGTAACTGAAAAGTGTGAAACACCTACATATTTTTGTTTTCCGATCTCCGTTTCCGTCCATCCGGTTAGATGGAATGTAACCTGACACTGAATAAATCTGTTGTTATTTATCATGTAAGCGAATATTTATAGGTACTTGACACCTTGAAAATTCGCAAAGCTCGTCACGACGTTCCGCAACGTGACCACAGGACTGGGTTATTTCCTATTTCAGGTGTGCAGTATTAAATGTCGTCTGCCTCCAATGTGTGTTGTACAAATGATCATATTTTTAGTAGTCCCAGTCAAGACTATCTTGGCTACGAGTCGGCCGACTTACGAATCTCGAATGAGTATTTATAATTTTTTCGCCAGACTGCCACATTTAGAAGCCAATTATACCAGTCCAGAATTAAGCCACCGGCATCATCCATTTATGACTTTGCAGGAGTATTCTTTTGCAGCGTGAACTGGACGTGAATTTTCTCTTATTTCGCTTTTCAGGTTTCCGTGTCGCGTTTTCGTAGTACGGGTCGGTCGCGTGATCATCATTATCGTAGTCCTACATGTTACAACATTGGCCACCATCCGCCATCTGACCGATCACGAATTCGCAAAGTGAATATTTCTCCAAGTTGTCTCACGCCAGTGGCGGTGTGGCCTATTGGTTTTGCAGCTTGCCGATGTCGCTGTTCCTACTTTCATTTAATACAAGGTAAGATGACATTGATTAATCCAGCTGTGTGTGGTTTTTATATAACTTTGTAGAGAAATAGATTTGATGTATATTGCTACTCATCAGTGCTGGACCATGCGACATATCGAACTTTATTCAAGACAATCGTCCTTGTAACAATTAGTAAACAAATTTCGATCTTATTGGAGCTCATTAGTATTGTAAATCTATATTACTATTGTAGGATCATACTTGAATGTAAACAGGAGCCCGAACTGTGAGATGAGCGGCACGGACATAGATTGTACGCGGGCTAAATTATTGGCATCGTGGTTCATCCTAGACACAAATTCAAATGAAAATATAAATGGTAGTGTGACTGCAGCAAGTGTTCCAACATGTACACCGCTCTCGTTGGCAGATAAATTAATCTCGGTGTAAGCTTCACAGCACCGGAGTACTGCATGATTGCACATCCGTGTACATCTCACGCTACACAATCATTCCTACCAACATATATCGAATAAGCATTTATAAATTTATACACAGGCTAATAAATTTGGATTGCGCTGCAAACCTGAGTAACCTGAAAGTGTGAGCCTACATCTTTTGTTTTCCGATCTCTGTTTCCGTCCATCCGGTTAGATGAAATGTCACCTGACACTGAATAAATCTGTTGTTATTTATCATGTAAGCGAATATTTATAGGTACTTGACACCTTGAAAAATTCGCAAAGCTCGTCACGACGTTCCGCAACGTGACCACAGGACTGGGTTATTTCCTATTTCAGGTGTGCAGTATTAAATGTCGTCTGCCTCCAATGTGTGTTGTACAAATGATCATATTTTTAGTAGTCCCAGTCAAGACTATCTTGGCTACGAGTCGGCCGACTTACGAATCTCGAATGAGTATTTATAATTTTTTCGCCAGACTGCCACATTTAGAAGCCAATTATACCAGTCCAGAATTAAGCCACCGGCATCATCCATTTATGACTTTGCAGGAGTATTCTTTTGCAGCGTGAACTGGACGTGAATTTTCTCTTATTTCGCTTTTCAGGTTTCCGTGTCGCGTTTTCGTAGTACGGGTCGGTCGCGTGATCATCATTATCGTAGTCCTACATGTTACAACATTGGCCACCATCCGCCATCTGACCGATCACGAATTCGCAAAGTGAATATTTCTCCAAGTTGTCTCACGCCAGTGGCGGTGTGGCCTATTGGTTTTGCAGCTTGCCGATGTCGCTGTTCCTACTTTCATTTAATACAAGGTAAGATGACATTGATTAATCCAGCTGTGTGTGGTTTTTATATAACTTTGTAGAGAAATAGATTTGATGTATATTGCTACTCATCAGTGCTGGACCATGCGACATATCGAACTTTATTCAAGACAATCGTCCTTGTAACAATTAGTAAACAAATTTCGATCTTATGGAGCTCATTAGTATGTAAATCTATATTACGATTGTAGGATCATACCTGAATGTAAACAGGAGCCCGAAAATGTGAGATGAGCGGCACGGGACATAAGATAGTACGCGGGCTAAATTATTGGGCATCGTGGGTCAGGGCCTAGACATTTATCAAATGTGAAAATATTAATGTAGGTGACTGCAGCAAGTGTTCCAACATGTACACCGCTCTCGTGGCAGATAAATTTATCTCGGGTAGCTTCACAGCACCGGAGTACCTGCATGATTGCCACATCCGTGTACATCTCACGCTACACAATCATTTCTACCAACATATATCGAGTACGCATTGATACATTTATACACAGGCTAATAAATTTGGATTGCGCTGCAAAACCTGAATAACCTGAAAGTGTGAACCTACATCTTTTGTTTTCCGATCTCTGTTTCCGTCCATCCGGTTAGATGAAATGTAACCTGACACTGAATAAATCTATTGTTATTTATCATGTAAGCGACTATTTAAGGTATTGACACCTTGAAAAATTCGACATAAGCTCGTCACGACGTTCCGCAACGTGACCACAGGACTGGGTTATTTCCTATTTCAGGTGTGCAGTATTAAATGTCGTCCGCCTCCAATGCGTGTTGTACACATGATCATATTTTTAGTAGTCCCAGTCCAGACTATCTTGGCTACGAGGCGGCCGACTTACGAATCTCGAATGAGTATTTATGAATCTTCCGCCAGATTGCCACATTTAGAAGCCAATTATACCCGTCTAGTCATTAAGCCACCGGCAACATCCATTTATGACTTTGCAGCAGTATTCTTTTGCAGCGTGAACTGGACGTGAATTTTCTCTTATTTCGCTTTTCAGGTTTCCGTGTAGCCTTTTCGTAGTGCGGGTCAATCGCGTGATCATTATCATCTTAGTCATACGTGTTACGGCATTGGTCACCATCCGCCATCTGTCCGATCACGAATTCGCAATGTGAATATTTCTCCAAGTTGTCTCACGCCAGTGGCGGTGTGCCCTTTTGGTTTTGTAGTTTACGGATGTCTCTTTTCCTACTTTCATCCAATACAAGGTAAGATGACATTGATTAATCCAGTGGGTTGGTTTTATATAACTTGTAGAGAAATAGATTTGTGTATATTGCTACTCATCACCGTGTGGACCATGCGACATATTGAAATTTATTCAAGACAATCGTCAGCTTGAAACAATAGTAAACCAAATTTTCGATCTATTGGAGCTCATTAGTATTTTAAATCTATATGACTTTTGTAGAGAATATACTTGCATGTAACGAGAGGCCCGAACTGGGAGATGAGCAGCACGGACATAGATTGTACGCGGGCTAAATTATTGTCATCGTGGTTCAGCCTAGACATATATTCAAATGAAAATATAAATGGTAGTGTGACTGCAGCAAGTGTTCCAACATGTACACCGCTCTCGTTTGCAGATAAATTTATCTCGGTGTAAGCTTCACATCACCGGAGTACTGCATGATTGCACATCCGTGTACATCTCACGCTACACAATCAATAATACCAACATATATCGAATAAGCATTTATAAATTTATACACAGGCTAATAAATTTGGATTGCGCTGCAAACCTGAGTAACCTGAAAGTGTGAACCTACATCTTTTGTTTTCCGATCTCTCTTTCCGTCCATCCGGTTAGATGAAATGTAACCTGACACTGAATAAATCTGTTGTTATTTATCATGTAAGCGACTATTTATAGGTACTTGACACTTTGAAAAATTCGCAAAGCTCGTCACGACGTTCCGCAACGTGACCACAGGACTGGGTTATTTCCTATTTCAGGTGTGCAGTATTAAATGTCGTCCGCCTCCAATGCGTGTTGTACACATGATCATATTTTTAGTAGTCCCAGTCCAGACTATCTTGGCTACGAGTCGGTCGACTTACGAATCTCGAATGAGTATTTATAATTTTTTCGCCAGACTGCCACATTTAGAAGCCAATTATACCCGTCCAGAATTAAGCCACCGGCATCATCCATTTATGACTTTGCAGCAGTATTCTTTTGCAGCGTGAACTGGACGTGAATTTTCTCTTATTTCGCTTTTCAGGTTTCCGTGTCGCCTTTTCGTAGTGCGGGTCAATCGCGTGATCATTATCATCGTAGTCCTACGTGTTACGGCATTGGTCACCATCCGCCATCTGTCCGATCACGAATTCGCAATGTGAATATTTCTCCAAGTTGTCTGACGCCAGTGGCGGTGTGCCCTTTTGGTTTGTAGTTTGCCGATGTCGCTTTTCCTACTTTCATCCAATACAAGGTAAGATGACATTGATTAATCCAGCTGTGTGTGGTTTTTATATAACTTTGTAGAGAAATAGATTTGATGTATATTGCTACTCATCAGTGCTGGACCATGCGATATATCAAATTTTATACAAGACTATCGTCTTTGTAAAAATTCGTAAACAAATTTCGATCTTATTGGAGCTCATTAGTATTTTAAATCTATAATACTTTTGTAGGATCATACTTGCATGTAAACAGGAGCCCGAACTGTGAGATGAGCGGCACGGACATAGATTGTACGCGGGCTAAATTATTGTCATCGTGGTTCAGCCTAGACATTTATTCAAATGAAAATATAAATGGTAGTGTGACTGCAGCAAGTGTTCCAACATGTACACCGCTCTCGTTTGCAGATAAATTTATCTCGGTGTGAGCTTCACAGCACCGGAATACTGCATGATTGCACATCCGTGTACATCTCACGTTACACAATCAATATTACCAACATATATCGAATAAGCATTTATAAATTTATACACGGGCTAATAAATTTGGATTGCGCTGCAAACCTGAATAACCTGAATGTGTGAACCTACATCTTTTGTTTTCCGATCTCTGTTTCCGTCCATCCAACTAGATGAAATGTAACCTGACACTGAATAAATCTGTTGTTATTTATCATGTAACCGACTATTTATAAGTAGTTGACAACTTGAAAAATTCGCAAAGCTCTTCACGACGTTCCGCAACGTGACCACAGGACTGGGTTATTTCCTATGTCAGGTGTGCAGTATTAAATGTCGTCCGCCTCCAATGCGTGTTGTACAAATGATCATATTTTTAGTAGTCCCAGTCCAGACTACCTTGGCTACGAGTCGGCCGACTTACGAATCTCGAATGACTATTTATGAATCTTCCGCCAGACTGCCACATTTAGAAGCAATTCATACCCGTCTAGTCATTGAGCCACCGGCAACATCCATCTATGACTTTGCAGCAGTATTCTTTTGCAGCGTGAACTGGACGTGAATTTTCTCTTATTTCGCTTTTCAGGTTTCCGTGTCGCCTTTTCGTAGTACGGGTCGGTCGCATGATCATCATTATCGTAGTCCTACGTGTTACAGCATTGGCCACCATCCGCCATCTGACCGATCACGAATTCGCAATGTGAATATTTCTCCAAGTTGTCTCACGCCAGTGGCGGTGTGCCCTTTTGGTTGTGTAGTTTGCCGATGTCGCTTTTCCTACTTTCATCCAATACAAGGTAAGATGACATTGATTAATCCAGCTGTGTGTGGTTTTATATAACTTTGTAGAGAAATAGATTTGATGTATATTGCTACTCATCAGTGCTGGACCATGCGACATATCGAACTTTATTCAAGACTATCGTCCTTGTAACAATTAGTAAACAAATTTCGATCTTATTGGAGCTCATTAGTATTTTAAATCTATATTACTTTTGTAGGATCCCACTTGCATGTTAACAGGAGCCCGAACTGTGAGATGAGCAGCACGGACATAGATTGTACGCGGGCTAAATTATTGTCATCGTGGTTCAGCCTAGACATATATTCAAATGAAAATATAAATGGTAGTGTGACTGCAGCAAGTGTTCCAACATGTACACCGCTCTCGTTTGCAGATAAATTTATCTCGGTGTAAGCTTCACAGCACCGGAGTACTGCATGATTGCACATCCGTGTACAACTCACGCTACACTATCAATAATACCAACATATATCGAATAAGCATTTATAAATTTATACACAGGCTAATAAATTTGGATTGCGCTGCAAACCTGAGTAACCTGAAAGTGTGAACCTACATCTTTTGTTTTCCGATCTCTGTTTCCGTCCATCCGGTTAATGAAATGTAACCTGACACTGAATAAATCTGTTGTTATTTATCATGTAAGCGACTATTTATAAGTAGTTGACACTTTGAAAAATTCACAAAGCTCGTCACGACGTTCCGCAACGTGACCACAGGACTGGGTTATTTCCTATTTCAGGTGTGCAGTATTAAATGTCGTCTGCTTCCAATGCGTGTTGTACACATGATCATATTTTTAGTAGTCCCAGTCGAGACTATCTTGGCTACGAGTCGGTCGACTTACGAATATCGAATGAGTATTTATAATTTTTTCGCCAGACTGCCACATTTAGAAGCCAATTATACCCGTCCAGAATTAAGCCACCGGCATCATCCATTTATGACTTTGCAGCAGTATTCTTTTGCAGCGTGAACTGGACGTGAATTTTCTCTTATTTCGCTTTTCAGGTTTCCGTGTCGCCTTTTCGTAGTGCGGGTCAATCGCGTGATCATTATCATCGTAGTCCTACGTGTTACGGCATTGGTCACCATCCGCCATCTGTCCGATCACGAATTCGCAATGTGAATATTTCTCCAAGTTGTCTGACGCCAGTGGCGGTGTGCCCTTTTGGTTGTGTAGTTTGCCGATGTCGCTTTTCCTACTTTCATCCAATACAAGGTAAGATGACATTGATTAATCCAGCTGTGTGTGGTTTTATATAACTTTGTAGAGAAATAGATTTGATGTATATTGCTACTCATCAGTGCTGGACCATGCGATATATCAAATTTTATACACGACTATCGTCTTTGTAAAAATTCGTAAACAAATTTCGACCTTATTGGAGCTCATTAGTATTTTAAATCTATAATACTTTTGTAGGATCATACTTGCATGTAAACAGGAGCCCGAACTGTGAGATGAGCAGCACGGACATAGATTGTACGCGGGATAAATTATTGTCATCGTGGTTCAGCCTAGACATTTATTCAAATGAAAATATAAATGGTAGTGTGACTGCAGCAAGTGTTCCAACATGTACACCGCTCTCGTTTGCAGATAAATTTATCTCGCTGTAAGCTTCACAGCACCGAAGTACTGCATGATTGCACATCCGTGTACATCTCAGGCTACACTATCATTCCTACCAACATATATCGGATTAGCATTTATAAATTTATACACAGGCTAATAAATTTGGATTGCGCTGCAAACCTGAGTAACCTGAAAGTGTGAACCTACATCTTTGTTTTCCGATCTCTCTTTCCGTCCATCCGGTTAGATGAAATGTAACCTGACACTGAATAAATCTGTTGTTATTTATCATGTAAGCGACTATTTATAAGTAGTTGACACTTTGAAAAATTCACAAAGCTCGTCACGACGTTCCGCAACGTGACCACAGGACTGGGTTATTTCCTATTTCAGGTGTGCAGTATTAAATGTCGTCGCCTCCAATGCGTGTTGTACACATGATCATATTTTTAGTAGTCCCAGTCCAGACTATCTTGGCTACGAGTCGGTCGACTTACGAATATCGAATGAGTATTTATAATTTTTTCGCCAGACTGCCACATTTAGAAGCCAATTATACCCGTCCAGAATTGAAGCCACCGGCATCATCCATTTATAACTTTGCAGCAGTATTCTTTTGCAGCGTGAACTGGACGTGAATTTTCTCTTATTTCGCTTTTCAGGTTTCCGTGTCGCCTTTTCGTAGTGCGGGTCAATCGCGTGATCATTATCATCGTAGTCCTACGTGTTACGGCATTGGTCACCATCCGCCATCTGTCCGATCACGAATTCGCAATGTGAATATTTCTCCAAGTTGTCTGACGCCAGTGGCGGTGTGCCCTTTTGGTTTTGTAGTTTGCCGATGTCGCTTTTCCTACTTTCATCCAATACAAGGTAAGATGACATTGATTAATCCAGCTGTGTGTGGTTTTTATATAACTTTGTAGAGAAATAGATTTGATGTATATTGCTACTCATCAGTGCTGGACCATGCGATATATCGAACTTTATTCAAGACAATCGTCCTTGTAAAAATTCGTAAACAAATTTCGACCTTATTGGAGCTCATTAGTATTTTAAATCTATTTACTTTTGTAGGATCATACTTGCATGTAAACAGGAGCCCGAACTGTGAGATGAGCAGCACGGACATAGATTGTACGCGGGCTAAATTATTGTCATCGTGGTTCAGCCTAGACATATATTCAAATGAAAATATAAATGGTAGTGTGACTGCAGCAAGTGTTCCAACATGTACACCGCTCTCGTTGGCAGATAAATTTATCTCGGTGTAAGCTTCACAGCACCGGAGTACTGCATGATTGCACATCCGTGTACATCTCACGTTACACAATCAATATTACCAACATATATCGAATAAGCATTTATAAATTTATACACAGGCTAATAAATTTGGATTGCGCTGCAAACCTGAATAGCCTGAAAGTGTGTACCCACATCTTTTGTTTTCCGATCTCTGTTTCCGTCCATCCAACTAGATGAAATGTAACCTGACACTGAATAAATCTTTTGTTATTTATCATGTAAGCGACTATTTATAAGTAGTTGACACCTTGAAAAATTCGCAAAGCTCTTCACGACGTTCCGCAACGTGACCACAGGACTGGGTTATTTCCTATGTCAGGTGTGCAGTATTAAATGTCGTCCGCCTCCAATGCGTGTTGTACAAATGATCATATTTTTAGTAGTCCCAGTCCAGACTACCTTGGCTACGAGTCGGTCGACTTACGAATCTCGAATGACTATTTATGAATCTTCCGCCAGACTGCCACATTTAGAAGCCAATTATATTCGTCTAGTCATTAAGCAACCGGCAACATCCATTTATGACTTTGCAGCAGTATTCTTTTGCAGCGTGAACTGGACGTGAATTTTCTCTTATTTCGCTTTTCAGGTTTCCGTGTCGCCTTTTCGTAGTACGGGTCGGTCGCGTGATCATCATTATCGTAGTCCTACTTGTTACAGCATTGGCCACCATCCGCCATCTGACCGATCACGAATTCGCAATGTGAATATTTCTCCAAGTTGTCTCACGCCAGTGGCGGTGTGCCCTTTTAATTTTGTAGTTTGCCGATGTCGCTTTTCCTACTTTCATCTAATACAAGGTAAGATGACATTGATTAATCCAGCTGTGTGTGGTTTTTATATAACTTTGTAGAGAAATAGATTTGATGTATATTGCTACTCATCAGTGCTGGACCATGCGATATTACAAATTTTATACACGACTATCGTCTTTGTAAAAATTCGTAAACAAATTTCGATCTTATTGGAGCTCATTAGTATTTTAAATCTATAATAATTTTGTAGGATCATACTTGCATGTAAACATGAGCCCGAACTGTGAGATGAGCGGCACGGACATAGATTGTACGCGGGCTAATTTATTGTCATCGTGGTTCAGCCTAGACATTTATTCAAATGAAAATATAAATGGTAGTGTGACTGCAGCAAGTGTTCCAACATGTACACCGCTCTCGTTTGCAGATAAATTTATCTCGGTGTAAGCTTCACAGCACCGGAGTACTGCATGATTGCACATCCGTGTACATCTCACGCTACACTATCATTCCTACCAACATATATCGAATTAGCATTTATAAATTTATACACAGGCTAATAAATTTGGATTGCGCTGCAAACCTGAGTAACCTGAAAGTGTGAACCTACATCTTTTGTTTTCCGATCTCTGTTTCCGTCCATCCGGTTAGATGAAATGTAACTTGACACTGAATAAATCTGTTGTTATTTATCATGTAAGCGACTATTTATAAGAAGTTGACGCTTTGAAAAATTCACAACGCTCGTCACGACGTTCCGCAACGTGACCACAGGACTGGGTTATTTCCTATTTCAGGTGTGCAGTATTAAATGTCGTCTGCCTCCAATGCGTGTTGTACAAATGATCATACTTTTAGTAGTCCCAGTCCAGACTATCTTGGCTACGAGTCGGTCGACTTACGATTATCGAATGAGTATTTATAATTTTTTCGCCAGACTGCCACATTTAGAAGCCAATTATACCCGTCCAGAATGAAGCCACCGGCATCATCCATCTATAACTTTGCAGCAGTATTCTTTGCAGCGTGAACTGGACGTGAATTTTCTCTTATTTCGCTTTTCAGGTTTCCGTGTCGCCTTTTCGTAGTGCGGGTCAATCGCGTGATCATTATCATCGTAGTCCTACGTGTTACGGCATTGGTCACCATCCGCCATCTGTCCGATCACGAATTCGCAATGTGAATATTTCTCCAAGTTGTCTGACGCCAGTGGCGGTGTGCCCTTTTGGTTGTGTAGTTTGCCGATGTCGCTTTTCCTACTTTCATCCAATACAAGGTAAGATGACATTGATTAATCCAGCTGTGTGTGGTTTTTATATAACTTTGTAGAGAAATAGATTTGATGTATATTGCTACTCATCAGTGCTGGACCATGCGATATATCAAATTTTATACACGACTATCGTCTTTGTAAAAATTCGTAAACAAATTTCGACCTTATTGGAGCTCATTAGTATTTTAAATCTATAATACTTTTGTAGGATCATACTTGCATGTAAACAGGAGCCCTAACTGTGAGATGAGCAGCACGGACATAGATTGTACGCGGGATAAATTATTGTCATCGTGGTTCAGCCTAGACATTTATTCAAATGAAAATATAAATGGTAGTGTGACTGCAGCAAATGTTCCAACATGTACACCGCTCTCGTTTGCAGATAAATTTATCTCGGTGTAAGCTTCACAGCACCGAAGTACTGCATGATTGCACATCCGTGTACATCTCACGCTACACTATCATTCCTACCAACATATATCGGATTAGCATTTATAAATTTATACACAGGCTAATAAATTTGGATTGCGCTGCAAACCTGAGTAACCTGAAAGTGTGAACCTACATCTTTTGTTTTCCGATCTCTGTTTCCGTCCATCCGGTTAAATGAAATGTAACCTGACACTGAATAAATCTGTTGTTATTTATCATGTAACCGACTATTTATAAGTAGTTGACACCTTGAAAAATTCGCAAAGCTCTTCACGACGTTCCGCAACGTGACCACAGGACTGGGTTATTTCCTATGTCAGGTGTGCAGTATTAAATGTCGTCCGCCTCCAATGCGTGTTGTACAAATGATCATATTTTTAGTAGTCCCAGTCCAGACTACCTTGGCTACGAGTCGGTCGACTTACGAATCTCGAATGACTATTTATGAATCTTCCGCCAGACTGCCACATTTAGAAGCCAATAATACCCGTCTAGTCATTAAGCCACCGGCAACATCCATTTATGACTTTGCAGCAGTATTCTTTTGCAGCGTGAACTGGACGTGAATTTTCTCTTATTTCGCTTTTCAGGTTTCCGTGTCGCCTTTTCGTAGTACGGGTCGGTCGCGTGATCATCATTATCGTAGTCCTACGTGTTACAGCATTGGCCACCATCCGCCATCTGACCGATCACCAATTCGCAATGTGAATATTTCTCCAAGTTTTCTCACGCCAGTGGCGTGTGCCCTATTGGTTTTGCAGTTTGCCGATGTCGCTGTTCCTACTTTCATCCAATACAAGGTAAGATGACATTGAATAATCCAGTTGTGTGTGGTTTTTATATAACATTGTAGAGAAATAGATTTGATGTATATTGCTACTCATCAGTGCTGGACCATGCGATATATCGAACTTTATTCGAGGCAATCGTCCTTGAACATATTATACACAAATTTCGATCTAATTGGAGCTCTTAGTATTTTAAATCTAATGACTTTGTGATCATACTTGCTTGTAAACAAGAACCCGAACTGTGGAGATGACACACGGACATAGATTGTACGCGGGCTAAATTATTGGCATCGTGGTTCAGCCTATACATTTATTCAAATGAAAATATAAATGGTAGTGTGACTGCAGTAAGTGTTCCAACATGTACACCGCTCTCGTTGGCAGATAAATTAATCTCGGTGTAAGCTCCACAGCACCGGAATACTGCATGATTGCACATCCGTGTACATCTCACGCTACACAATCAATATTACCAACATATATCGAATAAGCATTTATAAATTTATACACAGGCTAATAAATTTGGATTGCGCTGCAAACCTGATTAACCTGAAAGTGTGAACCTACATCTTTTGTTTTCCGATCTCTGTTTCCGTCCATCCGGTTAGATGAAATGTAACCTGACTCTGAATAAATCTGTTGTTATTTATCATGTAAGCGACTATTTATAGGTACTTGACACCTTGAAAAATTCGCAAACCTCGTCACGACGTTCCGCAACGTGACCACAGGACTGGGTTATTTCCTATTTCAGGTGTGCAGTATTAAATGTCGTCTGCCTCCAATGCGTGTTGTACAAATGATCATATTTTAGTAGTCCCAGTCAAGACTATCTTGGCTACGAGTCGGCCGACTTTCGAATCTCGAATGAGTATTTATGAATCTTCCGCCAGACTGCCACATTTAGAAGCCAATTATACCCGTCCAGAATTAAGCCACCGGCAACATCCATTTATGACTTTGCAGCAGTATTCTTTCGCAGCGTGAACTGGACGTGAATTTTCTCTTATTTCGCTTTTCAGGTTTCCGTGTCGCCTTTTCGTAATGCGAGTCAATCGCGTGATCATTATCATCGTAGTCCTACGTGTTACGGCATTGGCCACCATCCGCCATCTGTCCGATCACGAATTCGCAATGTGAATATTTCTCCAAGTTGTCTGACGCCAGTGGCGGTGTGCCCTTTTGGTTGTGTAGTTTGCCGATGTCGCTTTTCCTACTTTCATCCAATACAAGGTAAGATGACATTGATTAATCCAGCTGTGTGTGGTTTTTATATAACTTTGTAGAGAAATAGATTTGATGTATATTGCTACTCATCAGTGCTGGACCATGAGATATATCAGATTTTATACAAGACTATCGTCTTTGTAAAACTTCGTAAACAAATTTCGATCTTATTGGAGCTCATTAGTATTTTAAATCTATAATACTTTTGTAGGATCATACTTGCATGTAAACAGGAGCCCGAACTGTGAGATGAGCGGCACGGACATAGATTATACGCGGGCTAAATTATTTTCATCGTGGTTCAGCCTAGACATTTATTCAAATGAAAATATAAATGGTAGTGTGACTGCAGCAAGTGTTCCAACATGTACACCGCTCTCGTTGGCAGATAAATTTATCTCGGTGTAAGCTTCACAGCACCGAATTACTGCATGATTGCACATCCGTGTACATCTCAGGCTACACTATCATTCCTACCAACATATATCGGATTAGCATTTATAAATTTATACACAGGCTAATAAATTTGGATTGCGCTGCAAACCTGAGTAACCTGAAAGTGTGAACCTACATCTTTTGTTTTCCGATCTCTGTTTCCGTCCATCCAACTAGATGAAATGTAACCTGACACTGAATAAATCTGTTGTTATTTATCATGTAACCGACTATTTATAAGTAGTTGACACCTTGAAAAATTCGCAAAGCTCTTCACGACGTTCCGCAACGTGACCACAGGACTGGGTTATTTCCTATGTCAGGTGTGCAGTATTAAATGTCGTCCGCCTCCAATGCGTGTTGTACAAATGATCATATTTTTAGTAGTCCTAGTCCAGACTACCTTGGCTACGAGTCGGCCGACTTACGAATCTCGAATGACTATTTATGAATCTTTCGCCAGACTGCCACATTTAGAAGCCAATTATACCCGTCTAGTCATTAAGCCACCGGCAACATCCATTTATGACTTTGCAGCAGTATTCTTTTGCAGCGTGAACTGGACGTGAATTTTCTCTTATTTCGCTTTTCAGGTTTTCGTGTCGCCTTTTCGTAGTGCGGGTCGGTCGCATGATCATCATTTTCGTAGTCCTACGTGTTACAACCTTGGCCAACATCCGCCACTGACGATCACGAATTCGCAATGTGAATATTTCTCCCAGTTGTCTCACGCCAATGGCGATGTACCCTATTGGTTTTGCAGTTTGCCGATGTCGCTGTTCCTACTTTCATCCAATAGAAGGTAAGATGACATTGATTAATCCAGCTGTGTGTGGTTTTTATATAACTTTGTAGAGAAATAGATTAGATGTATTTTGCTACTCATCAGTGCTGGACAATGCGACATATCGAACTTTATTCAAGACAATCGTCCTTGTAACAATTAGTAAACAAATTTCGATCTTATTGGAGCTCATTAGTATTGTAAATCTATATTACTATTGTAGGATCATACTTGAATGTAAACAGGAGCCCGAACTGTGAGATGAGCGGCACGGACATAGATTGTACGCGGGCTAAATTATTGGCATCGTGGTTCATCCTAGACACAAATTCAAATGAAAATATAAATGGTAGTGTGACTGCAGCAAGTGTTCCAACATGTACACCGCTCTCGTTTGCAGATAAATTTATCTCGGTGTAAGCTTCACAGCACCGGAGTACTGCATGATTGCACATCCGTGTACATCTCACGCTACACAATCAATAATACCAACATATATCGAATAAGCATTTATAAATTTATACACAGGCTAATAAATTTGGATTGCGCTGCAAACCTGAGTAACCTGAAAATGTGAAATAATATCTTTTGTTTTCCGATCTCTGTTTCCGTCCATCCGGTTAGATGAAATGTAACTTGACACTGAATAAATCTGTTGTTATTTATCATGTAAGCGACTATTTATAAGTAGTTGACACTTTGCAAAATTCACAAAGCTCGTCACGACGTTCCGCAACGTGACCACAAGACTGGGTTATTTCCTATTTCAGGTGTGCAGTATTAAATGTCGTCTGCCTCCAATGCGTGTTGTACAAATGATCATATTTTTAGTAGTCCCAGTCCAGACTATCTTGGCTACGAGTCGGTCGACTTACGAATATCGAATGAGTATTTATAATTTTTTCGCCAGACTGCCGCATTTAGAATCCAATTATACCCGTCCAGAATTAAGCCACCAGCATCATCCATTTATGACTTTGCAGCAGTAGTCTTTTGCAGCGTGAACTGGACTTGAATTTTCTCTTATTTCGCTTTTTAGGTTTCCGTGTCGCCTTTTCGTAGTGCGGGTCAATCGCGTGATCATTATCATCGTAGTCCTACGTGTTACGGCATTGGTCACCATCCGCCATCTGTCCGATCACGAATTCGCAATGTGAATATTTCTCCAAGTTGTCTGACGCCAGTGGCGGTGTGCCCTTTTGGTTGTGTAGTTTGCCGATGTCGCTTTTCCTACTTTCATCCAATACAAGGTAAGATGACATTGATTAATCCAGCTGTGTGTGGTTTTATATAACTTTGTAGAGAAATAGATTTGATGTATATTGCTACTCATCAGTGCTGGACCATGCGACATATCGAACTTTATTCAAGACAATCGTCCTTGAAACAATTAGTAAACAAATTTCGATCCTATTGGAGCTCATTAGTATTTTGAATCTATATTACTTTTGTAGGAGCATACTTGCATGTAAACAAGAGCCCGAACTGTGAGATGAGCAGCACGGACATAGATTGTACGCGGGCTAAATTATTGTCATCGTGGTTTCAGCCTAGACATATATTCAAATGAAAATATAAATGGTAGTCTGACTGCAGCAAGTGTTCCAACATGTACACCGCTCTTGTTGGCAGATAAATTTATCTCGTTGTAAGCTTCACAGCACCGGAGTAGTGCACGATTGCACATCTGTGTACATCTCACGCTACACAATCATTCCTACCAACATATATCGAATTAGCATTTATAAATTTATACACAGGCTAATAAATTTGGATTGCGCTGCAAACCTGAGTAACCTGAAAATGTGAAATAATATCTGTTGTTTTCCGATCTCTGTTTCCGTCCATCCGGTTAGATGACATGTAACCTGACACTCAATAAATATGTCGTTATTTATCATGTAAGTGACTATTTATAAGTAGTTGACACTTTGAAAAATTCACAAAGCTCGTCAAGACGTCCCGCAAAGTGACCACAGTACTGGGGTTTTACCAATTTCAGGTGTGCAGTATTAAATGTCGTCCACCTCCAATGCGTGTTGTACACATGATCATATTTTTAGTAGTCCCACGCCACACAGTCTTGGCTACGAGTCGACCGTCTTACGAATCTCGAATTAGTATTTATGAATCTTCCGCCAGACTGTCACATTTAAAAGCCAATTATACCCGTCCAGTCATTGAGCCACCGGCAACATCCATTTATGACTTAGAAGCAGTATTCTATTGCAGCATTAACTGGACTTGAATTTATTTATTTTTTATTTTTTCATTTTTATTTATTTTTTATTTCGCGTTTCAGGTTTCCGTGTCGCCTCTTTGTAGTGCGGGTCGATCGCGTGATCATCATTATCGTAGTCCTACGTGTTACGGCATTGGCCACCATCCGCCATCTGACCGATCACGAATTCGCAATGTGAATATTTCCTTTCTATTTCCTCTCCAAGGTTGTCCACCCAGTGGGCGGTTGACCCCATCGTTTTTTTGTTAGTTTTGCGTGCCGGATGTCGCTGTTGTCCGACTTTTCATCCAATAACTGAGGTAAGATGACATTTGATTGATGCAGCTATGTGTGGTTATTTTATAACTTTGCCGAGAAATAGATTCGATATATATTGCTACTCATCAGTGCTGGACCATGCGACATATCGAACTTTATTCAAGACAATCGTCCTTGTAACAATTAGTAAACAAATTTCGATCCTATTGGAGCTCATTAGTATTTTAAATCTATATTACTTTTGTAGGATCATGCTTGCATGTAAACAAGAGCCCCAACTGTGAGATGAGCAGCGCGGACTAAGATTGTACGCGGGCTAAATTATTGTCATCGTGGTTCAGCCTAGACATATATTCAAATAAAAATATAAATGGTAGTGTGACTGCAGCAAGTGTTCCAACATGTACACCGCTCTCGTTGGCAAATAAATTTATCTCGGTGTAAGCTTCACAGCACCGGAGTACTGCATGATTGCACATCTGTGTACATCTCACGCTACACAATCATTCCTACCAATATATATCGAATTAGCCTTTATAAATTTATACACAGGCTAATAAATTTGGATTGCACTGCAAACCTGAGTAACCTGAAAATGTGAAATAATATCTGTTGTTTTCCGATCTCTGTTTCCGTCCATCCGGTTAGATGGAATGTAACCTGACACTGAATAAATCTGTCGTTATTTATCATGTAAGCGACTATTTATAAGTAGTTGACACTTTGCAAAATTCACAAAGCTCGTCACGACGTTCCGCAACGTGACCACAGGACTGGGTTATTTCCTATTTCAGGTGTGCAGTATTAAATGTCGTCCACCTCCAATGCGTGTTGTACACATGATCATATTTTCAGTAGTCCCAAGCCACACAGTCTTGGCTACGAGTCGACCGTCTTACGAATCTCGAATTAGTATTTATGAATCTTCCGCCAGACTGTCACATTTAAAAGCCAATTATACCCGTCCAGTCATTAAGCCACCGGCAACATCCATTTATGACTTAGAAGCAGTATTCTATTGCAGCGTGAACTGGACTTGAATTTATTTATTTTTTTATTTTTTTATTTTTATTTATTTTTTATTTCGCTTTTCAGGTTTCCGTGTCGCCTTTTCGTAGTGCGGGTCGATCGCGTGATCATCATTATCGTAGTCCTACGTGTTACGGCATTGGCCACCATCCGCCATCTGACCGATCACGAATTCGCAATGTGAATATTTTTCCAAGTTGTCTCACGCCAGTGGCGGTGTGCCCCATCGGTTTTGCAGTTTGCCGATGTCGCGGTTCCCACTTTCATCCAATACTAGGTAAGGTGACATTGATTAATCGAGCTATGTGTGGTTATTTTATAACTTTGCCGAGAAATAGATCTGATGTATATTGCTACTCATCAGTGCTGGACCATGCGACATATCGAACTTTATTCAAGACAACCGTCCTTGTAACAATTAGTAAACAAATTTCGATCTTATTGGAGCTCATTAGTATTTTAAATCTATATTACTTTTGTAGGATCATGCTTGCATGTAAACAAGAGCCCCAACTGTGAGATGAGCAGCACGGACTTAGATTGTACGCGGGCTAAATTATTGTCATCGTGGTTCAGCCTAGACATATATTCAAATGAAAATATAAATGGTAGTGTTACTGCAGCAAGTGTTCCAACATGTACACCGCTCTCGTTGGCAGATAAATTTATTTCGGTGTAAGCTTCACAGCACCGGAGTAGTGCATGATTGCACATCTGTGTACACCTCACGCTACACAATCATTCCTACCAACATATATCGAATTAGCATTTATAAATTTATACACAGGCTAATCAATTTGGATTGCGCTGCAAACCTGAGTGACCTGAAAATGTGAAATAATATCTGTTGTTTTCCGATCTCTGTTTCCGTCCATCCGGTTAGATGAAATGTAACCTGACACTCAATAAATCTGTCGTTATTTATCATGTAAGTGACTATTTATAAGTAGTTGACACTTTGAAAAATTCACAAAGCTCGTCACGACGTCCCGCAAAGTGACCACAGTACTGGGGTTTTACCAATTTTAGGTGTGCAGTATTAAATGTCGTCCACCTCCAATGCGTGTTGTACACATGATCATATTTTTAGTAGTCCCAAGCCAAACAGTCTTGGCTACGAGTCGACCGTCTTACGAATCTCGAATAAGTATTTATGAATCTTCCGCCAGACTGTCACATTCAAAAGCCAATTATACCCGTCCAGTCATTAAGCCACCGGCAACATCCATTTATGACTTAGAAGCAGTATTCTATTGCAGCGTGAACTGGACTTGAATTCATTTATTTTTTTATTTTTTTATTTTTATTTAATTTTTATTTTGCTTTTCAGGTTTCCGTGTCGCCTTTTCGTAGTGCGGTCGATCGCGTGATCATCATTATCGTAGTCCTACGTGTTAAACGGGCATTGGCCCCCAATCCGCCATCTGACCGCTCAGATTTCGCAATGTGAATATTTCTCCAAGTTGTCTCACGCCAGTGGCGGTGGGCCCCATCGGTTTTGCAGTTTGCCGATGTCGCTGTTCCCTCTTTCATCCAATACTAGGTAAGATGACATTGATTAATGCAGCTATGTGTGGTTATTTTATAACTTTGCCGAGAAATAGATTTGATGTATATTGCCACTCATCAGTGCTGACCATGCGACATATCGAACTTTATTCAAGACAATCGTCCTTGTAACAATTAGTAAACAAATTTCGATCTTATTGGAGCTCATTAGTATTTTAAATCTATATTACTTTTGTAGGAGCATACTTGCATGTAAACAAGAGCCCGAACTGTGAGATGAGCAGCACGGACATAGATTGTACGCGGGATAAATTATTGTCATCATGGTTCAGCCTAGACATAATTTCAAATGAACAATATAAATGGTAGTGTGACTGCAGCATTGTTTCCACGAGTAAAAAAAACGCTCCTCGTTGGCATATACATTTATCTCGGTGTAAGCTTCACAGCACCGGAGTACTGCATGATTGCGACATCTGTGTAAATTCCTACGCTACACAATCATTCCTACCAACATATATCGATTAAGCATTTATAAATTTATACACAGGCTAATAAATTTGGATTGCGCTGCAAACCTGAGTAACATGAAAGTGTGAACCTACATCTTTTGTTTTCCGATCTCCGTTTCCGTCCATCCGGTTAGATGAAATGTAACCTGACACTGAATAAATCTGTTGTTATTTATCATGTATGCGACTATTTATAAGTAGTTGACACTTTGAAAAATTCACAAAGCTCGTCACGACGTCCCGCAAAGTGACCACAGTACTGGGGTTTTACCAATTTTAGGTGTGCAGTATTGAATGTCGTCCACCTCTAATGCGTGTTGTACACATGATCATATTTTTGGTAGTCCCACGCCACACAGTCTTGGCTACGAGTCGACCGTCTTACGAATCTCGAATTAGTATTTATGAATCTTCCGCCAGACTGTCACATTTAAAAGCCAATTATACCCGTCCAGTCATTAAGCCACCGGCAACATCCATTTATGACTTAGAAGCAGTATCCTATTGCAGCGTGAACTGGACTTGAATTTTTTTTATTTTTTTATTTTTATTTATTTTTTATTTCGCTTTTCAGGTTTCCGTGTCGCCTTTTCGTAGTGCGGGTCGATCGCGTGATCATCATTATCGTAGTCCTACGTGTTACGGCATCGGCCACCATCCGCCATCTGACCGATCACGAATTCGCAATGTGAATATTTCTCTACAAGTTGGTCTCACACACGCCAGTGGCCGTGTCCGCCATCGGTTTTGCAGTTTGGCCGATGTCGCTGTTCCCGACTTCATCCAATACTAGGTAAATGAACAATTGATTAATGCAACTATGTGTGGTATTTTATAATTTTGCCGAGAAATAGATTTGAATATATTTGCTACCATCAGCATCAGTGTGGACCATGCGACATATCGAACTTTATTTCAGACATCGTCCTTGTAACAACTTAGTAAACAATTCGATCCTATTGTAGCTCATTAGTATTTTTAAAATTATAATTACTTTAGTAGGAGCATACTTGCATGTAAACAAGAGCCCGAACTGTGAGATGAGCAGCACGGACATAGATTGTACGCGGGCTATATTATTGTCATCGTGGTTCAGCCTAGACATATATTCAAATGAAAATATAAATGGTAGTGTGACTGCAGCAAGTGTTCCAACATGTACACCGCTCTCGTTGGCAGATAAATTTATCTCGGTGTAAGCTTCACAGCACCGGAGTACTGCATGATTGCACATCTGGTACATCTCACGCTACACAATCATTCCTACCAACATATATCGAATTAGCATTTATAAATTTATACACAGGCTAATAAATTTGGATTGCGCTGCAAACCTGAGTAACCTGAAAATGTGAAATAATATCTGTTGTTTTCCGATTTCTGTTTCCGTCCATCCGGTTAGATGACATGTAACCTGACACTCAATAAATCTGTCGTTATTTATCATGTAAGTGACTATTTATAAGTAGTTGACACTTTGAAAAATTCACAATGCTCGTCACGACGTCCCGCAAAGTGACCACAGTACTGGGGTTTTACCAATTTTAGGTGTGCAGTATTAAATGTCGTCCACCTCAAATGCGTGTTGTACACATGATCATATTTCTAGTAGTCCCAAGCCACACAGTCTTGGCTACGAGCGACCGTCTTACGAATCTCGAATTAGTATTTATGAATCTTCCGCCAGACTGTCACATTTAAAAGCCAATTATACCCGTCCAGTCATTGAGCCACCGGCAACATCCATTTATGACTTATAAGCAGTATTCTATTGCAGCGTGAACTGGACTTGAATTTATTTATTTTTTTATTTTTTTATTTTTATTTATTTTTTATTTCGCTTTTCAGGTTTCCGTGTCGCCTTTTCGTAGTGCGAGTCGATCGCGTGATCATCATTATCGTAGTCCTACGTGTTACGGCATTGGCCACCATTCGCCATCTGACCGATCACGAATTCACAATGTGAATATTTCTCCAAGTTGTCTCACGCCAGTGGCGGTGTGCCCCATCGGTTTTGCAGTTTGCCGATGTCGCTGTCCGACTTAATCCAATACTAGGTAAGGAGAAATTGATCAATGCCACCTATGTGTGGTTAGTTATAACTTTGCGATAAAAGATTTGATATATATTGCTACTCATAGTGCTGGACCATGCAAATTATCGAACTTTATTCCAGACAATCGTCTGGTAACCCAATTAGTAAACAAATTTCGATCCTATTGGAGCTCATTAGTATTTTAATATATATTACCTTTTGTAGGATCATGCTCATGTAAACACAAGAGCCCCAACTGTGAGATGAACAGCGCGGGTGTACTAAGTTGTACGGGCTAAATATTGTTCATCGTGGTTCAGCCTAGAATATATTCAAATGAAAAATAAATGGTAGTGTGACTGCAGCAAGTGTTCCAACATGTACACCGCTCTCGTTGGCAGATAAATTTATCTCGGGTAAGTTCACAAGCACCGGAGTACTGCATGATGCACATCTGTGTACATCTCACGCTCACAATCATTCCTACCAACATATATCGAATTAGGCATTTATAAATTGATACAAAGGCCTAATAAATTGGGATTGCGCTGCAAACCATGAGTAACCTGAAATGTGAAATAATATCTGTGTTTTCCGATCTCTGTTTCCGTCCATCCGGTTAGATGAAATGTAACCAGACACTGAATAAATCTGTCGTTATTTATCATGTAAGTGACTATTTATAAGTAGTTGACACTTTGAAAAATTCACAATGCTCGTCACGACGTCCCGCAAAGTGACCACAGTACTGGGGTTTTACCAATTTTAGGTGTGCAGTATTGAATGTCGTCCACCTCTAATGCGTGTTGTACACATGATCATATTTTTGGTAGTCCCACGCCACACAGTCTTGGCTAAGAGTCGACCGTCTTACGAATCTCGAATTAGTATTTATGAATCTTCCGCCAGACTGTCACATTTAAAAGCCAATTATACCCGTCCAGTCATTGAGCCACCGGCAACATCCATTTATGACTTAGAAGCAGTATTCTATTGCAGCATTAACTGGACTTGAATTTATTTATTTTTTATTTTTTCATTTTTATTTATTTTTTATTTCGCGTTTCAGGTTTCCGTGTCGCCTCTTTGTAGTGCGGGTCGATCGCGTGATCATCATTATCGTAGTCCTACGTGTTACGGCATTGGCCACCATCCGCCATCTGACCGATCACGAATTCGCAATGTGAATATTTCTCCAAGTTGTCTCGCGCCAGTGGCGGTGTGCCCCATCGGTTTTGCAGTTTGCCGATGTCGCTGTTCCGACTTTCATCCAATACTAGGTAAGATGACATTGATTAATGCAGCTATGTGTGGTTATTTTATAACTTTGCCGAGAAATAGATTTGATATATATTGCTACTCATCAGGGCTGGACCATGCGACATATCGAACTTTATTCAAGACAATCGTCCTTGTAACAATTAGTAAACAAATTTCGATCCTATTGGAGCTCATTAGTATTTTAAATCTATATTACTTTTGTAGGATCATGCTTGCATGTACACAAGAGCCCGAACTGTGAGATGAGCAACGCGGACATAGATTGTACGCGGGCTAAATTATGGTCATCGTGGTTCAGCCTAGACAGATATATTCAAATGAAAATATAAATGGTAGTGTGACTACAGCAAGTGTTCCAACATGTACACTGCTCTCGTTGGCAGATAAATTTATCTCGGTGTAAGCTTCACAGCACCGGAGTACTGCATGATTGCACATCCGTGTACATCTCACGCTATACAATCATTATTACTAACATATATCGAATAAGCAATTATAAATTTATACACAGGCTAATAAATTTGGATTGCGCTGCAAACCTGAGTAACCTGAAAATGTGAAATAATATCTGTTGTTTTCCGATCTCTGTTTCCGTCCATCCGGTTAGATGACATGTAACCTGACACTCAATAAATCTGTCGTTATTTATCATGTAAGTGACTATTTATAAGTAGTTGACACTTTGAAAAATTCACAATGCTCGTCACGACGTCCCGCAAAGTGACCACAGTACTGGGGTTTTACCATTTTTAGGTGTGCAGTATTAAATGTCGTCCACCTCCAATGCGTGTTGTACACATGATCATATTTTAGTAGTCACAAGCCACACAGTCTTGGCTACGAGTCGACAGTCTTACGAATCTCGAATTAGTATTTATGAATCTTCCGCCAGACTGTCACATTTAAAAGCCAATTATACCCGTCCAGTCATTAAGCCACCGGCAACATCCATTTATGACTTAGAAGCAGTATTCTATTGCAGCGTGAACTGGACTTGAATTTATTTATTTATTTATTTTTTTATTTTTATTTATTTTTTATTTCGCTTTTCAGGTTTCCGTGTCGCCTTTTCGTAGTGCGGGTCGATCGCGTGATCATCATTATCGTAGTCCTACGTGTTACGGCATCGGCCACCATCCGCCATCTGACCGATCACGAATTCGCAATGTGAATATTTCTCCAAGTTGTCTCACGCCAGTGGCGGTGTGCCCCATCGGTTTTGCAGTTTGCCGATGTCGCTGTTCCGACTTTCATCCAATACTAGGTAAGATGACATTGATTAATGCAGCTATGTGTTGTTATTTTATAACTTTACCGAGAAATAGATTTGATATATATTTGCTACTCATCAGTGCTGGACCATGAGACATATCGAACTTTATTCAAGACAATCGTCCTTGTAACAATTAGTAAACAAATTTCGATCTTATTGGAGCTCATTAGTATTTTAAATCTATATTAATTTTGTAGGATCATGCTTGCATGTAAACAATAGCCCGAACTGTGAGATGAGCAGCACGGAATTAGATTTTACGCGGGCTAAATTATTGTCATCGTGGTTCAGCCTAGACATATATTCAAATGAAAATATAAATGGTAGTGTGACTGCAGCAAGTGTTCCAACATGTACAACGCTCTCGTTGGCAGATAAATTTATCTAGGTGTACGCTTCACAGCACCGGAGTACTGCATGATTGCACATCCGTGTACACCTCACGCTACACAATCATTCCTACCAACATATATCGAATTAGCATTTATAATTTTATACACAGGCTAATAAATTTGGATTGCGCTGCAAACCTGAATAACCTGAAAGTGTGAACCTACATCTTTTGTTTTCCGATATCTGTTTCCGTCCATCCGGTTAGATGAAATGTAACCTGACACTGAATAAATCTGTTGTTATTTATCATGTATGCGACTATTTATAAGTAGTTGACACTTTGAAAAATTCACAAAGCTCGTCACGACGTCCCGCAAAGTGACCACAGTACTGGGGTTTTACCAATTTTAGGTGTGCAGTATTGAATGTCGTCCACCTCTAATGCGTGTTGTACACATGATCATATTTTTGGTAGTCCCACGCCACACAGTCTTGGCTACGAGTCGACCGTCTTACGAATCTCGAATTAGTATTTATGAATCTTCCGCCAGACTGTCACATTTAAAAGCCAATTATACCCGTCCAGTCATTAAGCCACCGGCAACATCCATTTATGACTTAGAAGCAGTATCCTATTGCAGCGTGAACTGGACTTGAATTTTTTTTATTTTTTTATTTTTATTTATTTTTTATTTCGCTTTTCAGGTTTCCGTGTCGCCTTTTCGTAGTGCGGGTCGATCGCGTGATCATCATTATCGTAGTCCTACGTGTTACGGCATCGGCCACCATCCGCCATCTGACCGATCACGAATTCGCAATGTGAATATTTCTCCAAGTTGTCTCACGCCAGTGGCGGTGTGCCCCATCGGTTTTGCAGTTTGCCGATGTCGCTGTTCCGACTTTCATCCAATACTAGGTAAGATGACATTGATTGATGCAGATATGTGTTGTTATTTTATAACTTTACCGAGAAATAGATTTGATATATATTGCTACTCATCAGTGCTGGACCATGCGACATATCGAACTTTATTCAAGACAATCGTCCTTGTAACAATTAGTAAACAAATTTCGATCCTATTGGAGCTCATTAGTATTTTAAATCTATATTACTTTTGTAGGATCATGCTTGCATGTAAACAAAAGCCCGAACTGTGAGATGAGCAGCACGGACTTAGATTGTACGCGGGCTAAATTATTGTCATCGTGGTTCAGCCTAGACATATATTCAAATGAAAATATAAATGGTAGTGTGACTGCAGCAAGTGTTCCAACATGTACACCGCTCTCGAAGGCAGATAAATTTATCTCGGTGTAAGCTTCACAGCACCGGAGTACTGCATGATTGCACATCTGTGTACATCTCACGCTACACAATCATTCCTACCAACATATATCGTTTTAGCATTTATAAATTTATACACAGGCTAATAAATTTGGATTGCGCTGCAAACCTGAGTAACCTGAAAATGTGAAATAATATCTGTTGTTTTCCGATCTCTGTTTCCGTCCATCCGGTTAGATGACATGTAACCTGACACTCAATAAATCTGTCGTTATTTATCATGTAAGTGACTATTTATAAGTAGTTGACACTTTGAAAAATTCACAAAGCTCGTCACGACGTCCCGCAAAGTGACCACAGTACTGGGGTTTTACCAATTTTAGGTGTGCAGTATTAAATGTCGTCCACCTCCAATGCGTGTTGTACACATGATCATAATTTTAGTAGTCCCAAGCCACACAGTCTTGGCTACGAGTCGACCGTCTTACGAATCTCGAATTAGTATTTATGAATCTTCCGCCAGACTGTCACATTTAAAAGCCAATTATACCCGTCCAGTCATTAAGCCACCGGCAACATCCATTTATGACTTAGAAGCAGTATTCTATTGCAGCGTGAACTGGACTTGAATTTATTTATTTTTTTATTTTTTTATTTTTATTTATTTTTTATTTCGCTTTTCAGGTTTCCGTGTCGCCTTTTCGTAGTGCGGCTCGATCGCGTGATCATCATTATCGTAGTCCTACGTGTTACGGCATTGGCCACCATCCGCCATCTGACCGATCACGAATTCGCAATGTGAATATTTCTCCAAGTTGTCTCACGCCAGTGGCGGTGTGCCCCATCGGTTTTGCAGTTTGCCGATGTCGCTGTTCCCACTTTCATCCAATACTAGGTAAGATGACATTGATTAATGCAGCTATGTGTGGTTATTTTATAACTTTACCGAGAAATAGATTTGATATATATTGCTACTCATCAGTGCTGGACCATGCGACATATCGAACTTTATTCAAGACAATCGTCCTTGTAACAATTAGTAAATAAATTTCGATCCTATTGGAGCTCATTAGTATTTTAAATCTATTGCTTTTGTAGGATCATGCTTGCATGTAAACAAGTGCCCGAACTGTGAGATGAGCAGCACGGACTTAGATTGTACGCGGGCTAAATTATTGTCATCGTGGTTCAGCCTAGACATATATTCAAATGAAAATATAAATGGTAGTGTGACTGCAGCAAGTGTTCCAACATGTACACCGCTCTCTTTGGCAGATAAATTTATCTCGGTGTAAGCTTCACAGCACCGGAGTAGTGCATGACTGCACATCTGTGTACATCTCACGCTACACAATCATTCCTACCAACATATATCGAATTAGCATTTATAAATTTATACACAGGCTAATAAATTTGGATTGCGCTGCAAACCTGAGTAACCTGAAAATGTGAAATAATATCTGTTGTTTTCCGATCTCTGTTTCCGTCCATCCGGTTAGATGACATGTAACCTGACACTCAATAAATATGTCGTTATTTATCATGTAAGTGACTATTTATAAGTAGTTGACACTTTGAAAAATTCACAAAGCTCGTCAAGACGTCCCGCAAAGTGACCACAGTACTGGGGTTTTACCAATTTCAGGTGTGCAGTATTAAATGTCGTCCACCTCCAATGCGTGTTGTACACATGATCATATTTTTAGTAGTCCCACGCCACACAGTCTTGGCTACGAGTCGAACCGTCTCGAATCTCGAATTAGTATTTTATAACTTCCGCCGACTGTCACTTTAAACGCCATTATACCCGTCAGTCATTGAAGCCACCGGCAACACCATTTATACTTCGAAGCAGTATTCTAATTGGCAGCGTGAACTGACTTGAATTTGATTTATTTATTTATTTTTTTATTTTTCGTTATTTTTTATTTCCGCTTTTCAGGTTTTCCGTGTCCGCCCTTCGTAGTGCGAGTCGTCGCTTGAATCATCATTATTCGTAGTCCTACGTGTTACGGCATTGGCCCACCATCCGCCATCTGACCGATCACGAATTCGCAATGTGAATATTTCTCCAAGTTGTCTCACGCCAGTGGCTGTGTGCCCCATCGGTTTTGCAGTTTGCCGATGTCGCTGTTCCGACTTTCATCCAATACTAGGTAAGATGACATTGATTAATGCAGCTATGTTTGGTTATTTTATAACTTTGCCGAGAAATAGATTTGATATATATTGCTACTTATCAGTGCTGGACCATGCGACATCTCGAACTTTATTCAAGACAATCGTCCTTGTAAAAATTAGTAAACAAATTTCGATCCCTCTTGGGGAGCTCATTAGTATTTTAAATCTATATTACTTTTGTAGGAGCATACTTGCATGTAAACAAGAGCCCGAACTGTGAGATGAGCAGCACGGACATAGATTGTACGCGGGCTAAATTATTGTCATCGTGGTTCAGCCTAGACCTATATTCAAATGAAAATATAAATGGTAGTGTGACTGCAGCAAGTGTTCCAACATGTACACCGCTCTCGTTGGCAGATAAATTTATCTCGGTGTAAGCTTCACAGCACCGGAGTACTGCATGATTGCACATCCGTGTACATCTCACGCTACACAATCATTCCTACCACACATATATCGAATTAGCATTTATAAATTTATACACAGGCTAATAAATTTGGATTGCGCTGCAAACCTGAGTAACCTGAAAATGTGAAGTAATATCTGTTGTTTTCCGATCTCTGTTTCCGTCCATCCGGTTAGATGACATGTAACCTGACACTCAATAAATCTGTCGTTATTTATCATGTAAGTGACTATTTATAAGTAGTTGACACTTTGAAAAATTCACAATGCTCGTCACGACGTCCCGCAAAATGACCACAGTACTGGGGTTTTACCAATTTTAGGTGTGCAGTATTGAATTTCGTCCACCTCTAATGCGTGTTGTACACATGATCATATTTTTGGTAGTCCCAAGCCACACAGTCTTGGCTACGAGTCGACCGTCTTACGAATCTCGAATTAGTATTTATGAATCTTCCGCCAGACTGTCACATTTAAAAGCCAATTATACCCGTCCAGTCATTAAGCCACCGGCAACATCCATTTATGACTTAGAAGCAGTATTCTATTGCAGCGTGAACTGAACTTGAATTTATTTATTTTTTTATTTTTTTATTTTTATTTATTTTTTATTTCGCGTTTCAGGTTTCCGTGTCGCCTTTTTGTAGTGCGGGTCGATCGCGTGATCATCATTATCGTAGTCCTACGTGTTACGGCATTGGCCACCATCCGCCATCTGACCGATCACGAATTCGCAATGTGAATATTTCTCCAAGTTGTCTCACGCCAGTGGCGGTGTGCCCCATCGGTTTTGCAGTTTGCCGATGTCGCTGTTCCGACTTTCATCCAATACTAGGTAAGATGACATTGATTAATGCTGCTGTGTGTGGTTATTTTATAACTTTGCCGAGAAATAGATTTGATATATATTGCTACTCATCAGTGCTGGACCATGCGACATATCGAACTTTATTCAAGACAATCGTCCTTGTAACAATTAGTAAACAAATTTCGATCCTATTGGAGCTCATTAGTATTTTAAATCTATATTACTTTTGTAGGAGCATACTTGCATGTAAACAAGAGCCCGAACTGTGAGATGAGCAGCACGGACTTAGATTGTACGCGGGCTAAATTATTGTCATCGTGGTTCAGCCTAGACATATATTCAAATGAAAATATAAATGGTAGTGTGACTGCAGCAAGTGTTCCAACATGTACACCGCTCTCGTTGGCAGATAAATTTTATCTCGGTGTAATCTTCACAGCGCCTGAGTACTGCATGATTGCACATCTGTGTACATCTCACGCTACACAATCATTCCTACCAACATATATCGTTTTAGCATTTATAAATTTATACACAGGCTAATAAATTTGGATTGCGCTGCAAACCTGAGTAACCTGAAAATGTGAAATAATATCTAATGTTTTCCGATCTCTGTTTCCGTCCATCCGGTTAGATGACATGTAACCTGACACTGAATAAATATGTCGTTATTTATCATGTATGCGACTATTTATAAGTAGTTGACACTTTGAAAAATTCACAAAGCTCGTCACGACGTCCCGCAAAGTGACCACAGTACTGGGGTTTCACCAATTTCAGGTGTGCAGTATTAAATGTCGTCCACCTCCAATGCGTGTTGTACACATGATCATATTTTTAGTAGTCCCACGCCACACAGTCTTGGCTACGAGTCGACCGTCTTACGAATCTCGAATTAGTATTTATGAATCTTCCGCTAGACTGTCACATTTAAAAGCCAATTATACCCGTCCAGTCATTAAGCCACCGGCAACATCCATTTAAGACTTAGAAGCAGTATTCTATTGCAGCGTGAACTGGACTTGAATTTATTTATTTTTTATTTTTTTATTTTTATTTATTTTTTATTTCGCTTTTCAGGTTTCCGTGTCGCCTTTTCGTAGTGCGGGTCGATCGCGTGATCATCATTATCGTAGTCCTACGTGTTACGGCATTGGCCACCATCCGCCATCCTCCATCTGACCGATCACGAATTCGCAATGTGAATATTTCTCCAAGTTGTCTCACGCCATTGGCGGTGTGCCCCATCGGTTTTGCAGTTTGCCGATGTCGCTGTTCCCACTTTGATCCAATACTAAAAAAATGTAGATGACATTGATTATGCAGCTATGTGTTGTTATTTTAAACTTTGCCGAGAATGAGATTTTGATATATATTGGCTACTGTCATCAGTACTGGACCATGGCGCCATATCGAACTTTATTCAAGACAATCGTCCTTTTAACAATTATTAAATAATTCGAATCCTATTGTGCTCATTAGTGATTTCAAATCTATTACTCTTGTAGGATCTTGCTTGCATGTAAACAGGAGCCCGAACTGTGAGATGAGCATCACGGACATAGATTGTGCGCGGGCTAAATTATTATCATCGTGGTTAAGCCTAGACATATATTCAAATGAAAATATAAATGGTAGTGTGACTGCAGCAAGTGTTCCAACATGTACACCGCTCTCGTTGGCATATAAATTTATCTCGGTGTGCGCTTCACAGCACCGGAGTACTGCATGATTGCACATCCGTGTACATCTCACGCTACACAATAATTCCTACCAA
>JACCGJ010004674.1:0-15867 GCA_013407085.1 Atriophallophorus winterbourni
CTTGTGCTTTCATACATACATACATGCTACCTGTGTCTGACCTGAGCAACCTGACAGTATCTTAGCCCACGTGCAGTATCTGACTGTTCGGCACTTTGCCTGGATCAGGCTTGTGCTTTCATACATACATACCTGTGTATTGCTGTTTGTGATGATGATGATGATGACAGGAGTGCTACTGCGATTCCGCATGAATGAGTTTGCAATATCAGCCGATTTCCAATAAATGATTCTTCATGTTCATTCTCCATTAAATTATTTTTGGTCGTTTTGTTTCCTGTTTCATAATGATTGAGATCTCAGTCGTCCCCAGATACCTGCAGACTCAACGTCCATCCGTTTGGAGCAATTTCTACGAACCCCAGAAGTTCATACTGTGATGCTCTACAGGATAATATGCCACCGCAAGAAAGTGGACTAGAAAGGATGTTAACAGTTATACCCAGACGGTCTGTCAACGGACTAATACAATCCCAACGTGTGCTCTAGGCTCAAGTTTGCGATATTTGAATCGCCCAGACGCATTGCTCTTTCAGATGCAAGTATGCATTCCAGTACCGTAACAATATTGCTTAACTTATTTACGTAGACGAAAGCTACCAGGTTGCAATAACCGTCTGAGTTCATCGGACAATTTGACCGTATCCTCAGCAGCGTCGACAGATACTAAGCAGTCGTTAACATAGAAATTCTACTTTTTCGTGAGTATTGCGTCACTATCAAACATATACGAATTATCATCGTCCACAAAACGCAAACGTTGCACAAAATGGCGAAGAAGTTGGTTTAAAAAGATGGACGTTGAGTGTACAGGTTTCCAGGGATGACTAAGATCCCCATCAGTATGCCGTAGGAAAAAAGGACCTCAGATCATCTACTGGAGTATAAACCTCAAGAATCATTATTTGGAAATCGGCTGATATTGAAGTCATTCACGCGGAATTGCAGAAGCACTGCTGTGATGCTGTTCGTCAAATCTGGACCAGAATGGATGCAATCGTTCAAAGACACTCCATGGAATTTCGCCGCAAAATGAAACACGATCCTTATCCTTCACGGTTTCCGGAAATTCAAAACTGGATAATGGGGATTTAATCGATATTTTCATCATCTTTTACTGACAAAGACAGCGCAGTAGATCGTTTGTCAGAAAATTTGCTGTTAAACAATTTTATGCTATCTTTAGCTACATCGCTTTGTGTGCTGAGACATTTGACCGAACGTTTTTCGTATTATGGTCGATATGGGGCCATTATTCGTCCATCCCAAAATCGTCATCATCATCATCATCATGAAGCACAAGTCTGGAGCCAGACAAAGTGCCAAGCAATATGAAGCAGGAAAAGCACATAAGCAAGCTCGTGGAAAAGGGAAAGCAGGCAAGCGGAATACGCAAAAGCAAATGCACAAAAAAGCAGCTTGTTTTTGTAGTTTCAAAATCGTCATATATCTGAAGGACTGTTTTGGTCTGCCAATGCTCAGTTTTAGCGCCCAGTGCAGTTCTGGAATGTTCCTTTCCTGTAAAATACGAACCCTTTAATCTTGAATACGAATGGGATAAACGTCAGATAGATAACTCCAAGGGATCAATAACGACTGCTCAGGAATAGTCGCCTAATTCACTGGAATGGAATCTATCAAGTGAGCTTGTTCACATCACCGGTGGATGCCAGTCTTGCAACGACTGAATCGCAAAGCGGATACATCAGCATCTTTCCGAGGTATCCGATAAAAGCCTATTTCGAAATCAAGTTCGAAGCTTTGACCCAATTTTGACTGCAAAGATCTTCCCTCTGATGGACGCGCCTGGGTTGTCTTGGTTCGATACATCAATAAAGTCGGTAAAGCAGTGTGAACAAAACTTAAAAATCAAGTAAAAATAATATATTGAGTGTACTAGGTCCATTGCAGGGACAAGTTTTGAGCGAATATGCGTTGAGAATGAATCTTGCCATGTCTTCTTTAGTTTGCATGGTCGATGGTCTACATGTGGGTAGGTTTTATGCCGAGTTAAACACTCTGTCAAAGATGATACAATCGATTGTAAGCACATATGCGTACAAAGTTTCGTCCACAACTTTCAATTCGCGCTCCTGTTTCGTTGGGAATATCGTATTTTTCGACCCCGGTACATTTGTGCAGCCTACACTAAGAGCGATATCAGGTTTATCGGGATTTCATTTTGAAGCTGAGATACGCGGATATGTTTTATTTCTTTTTACCATGGTTTGATGATGATGATAATAATAACGAAATTACAAACCTGATTTCGGCAGTGCCATACAGTCATATACTGTGCGTGGGTTAAGATGCTTTCAGATTACCCAGGCATAGACATGTATAAAAATGAAAATACTCAAGAAATGCGGGGACATGTGTGACTACGACAGCGCAGCCTACACTTGCACGGTAATGTACGCCGACGATTGGGCAGACCGCACTTGCGGTATAAAGTTGTTTGCAAAAGAGATATGAAAGCTCTTGATATTGACCCTCCGATATTTGCTGTGGAGGTTCAAGGCTTGATCTCTGGATATATTCTTTGTGTATTCGTTTGTTCGTCTCACTTGAACGCTCAGAAATGCCATTGAACTGTCAACTTCAGTTTCTCTGGTAAATTGAAGTCCCTAAATGCACAATTGAATATTCGATGTGATTCATCCAGTTGTATTCTTTTCAGGATCACGAATCTGTTGTCCACATAGCGGATCCATATCTTTGATCGTATTATTGGTAAAGCAATCCTTTTCAATCGTTGCACCACTGCTTCGACAATTAGACTGGCAATCGATGATCTCGTTAACGTTCCTCGAATCTGTTCGTAGAATTTGCCTTTGAACTTGAAACATGCGTGAGGGCTCTTTGTCTGGCTTCAGACTTGCGCTTCATGACGATGATGTGTGAAGGCACAGCTCGATCAGTTTCATGAAACTCTCGTGTTAATTGGTTTCCATTGTGGTCAGTTTCTTTTCGTTTAGTGAAGCTGATATCGTCTGCATCGTGCTAAACGTTGCACAACTGCTTCGTCAATTAGGCTGGCGATCGATGATCGCATTGGTGTGTTCCTCGAATCTGACCATGAGACTCCAGCGTGTTTCCGTATGCAGTTCAGTGCGGATGTGCAATAGTGCAGTACTTTTGTGCTGTAGGGCTAACACCGTTCTAAATTGATTGTCCACCGACAGTGAGCTGCATTTTCAAGCAAGCTGGAGTCTCACTATCATTACCATTTCTATTGTCGTTCTTAAATCTTTCTAGGCCTGAGCAACCTGACAGTACATTAGCCCGCGTGCAGTGTCTATGACTGTGCGCACTTTGCATGGATCAGGCCTGTTCTTTCGTAAATGCATACATACTACACGATCGCACTTAGGAATATACAAATTCACGTGCAATCTGTCACCTTTTATGAAACCTTTTTTACCTACTTACGTGATTGTCATTATTGACGATTGTCCATAACTGAACTGCTTGTACCATTCAATAAAATCTTTTTTTTTCTTTCGTCATCTTTGTCATATACAACTTTGCATTACGTATAACTACTGCTTGCATTTCCATACTTTTCTGATCATGATTTTAGGCTGACAAGCTTGATACATTTGCTCTATCCAATGAGCCAGTACTTTCTAATTGCAGTAGGTTACTGAGTTATTATGAGATGATCATCATCAGAATGTATCATTATTTCAGGAAAGCGAAAATCTGGTAAAGATTATGTCGCGACCATTCTCTTCGACCGTCTTCAACGTGCCGGTTATCCTACGCTACTGCTACACATTAGCAAACCAATCAAAGAACGCTTCGCCCGCCACTGCGACCTTGACCTGAGTGAATTAATGTCTGATCGACCGTACAAAGAACGTTACCGTGAGAAAATGGTTGCTTGGGCTGAACAACAAATTGCTATCCATCCCCACATCTTCCCTCACTCTGCTCTACATGATACACTGGGTTCAACTGATATAACACCCAAAGTATTGCTGGTGGTCGATGCTCGACGTCCTGGAGACATGTCTTATTTCTTCAACCTCCTGGGTCGGCGAAATTGCATGACCATCCGCCTGACCGCATCACAGGCTGTTAGAATCGCGCGTGGTTGGATATTCACGGGCGGCATTGATGACGCCACTACCGAGTGTGGGTTGGATTGTTTTGACGATTGGGACTGTGTGATTTCCAACGATTCAACTCACGACACTCATGACGACTTGGTCGCCATGATTGTCAAGTTTGTCTCGGCTAAAAGTGACTGTGATTTCGATTTGGATACTTGATAAATAAATAAAAATTCTTAATAATTGCACTTTTCGATGACACATTGACAGTTGGTTTGTATAATCTAACTGTAGAAGCGATCCGTTCAAGGAACGTTGCAGATATTACGCTGCAAAGAACAGATACTACACATGATCTTAACTCAGAGAGCCGGTAGTGAGCTGCATGCGAAAACACGTTGTAGTCTCAATGCCATTTCTAATTTCATTTTCATATCTATCTAGGCGTACAGTGTATGACTGCGGCACTTTGCGTGAATCACGCTTGCGATATCATACATACATACAGAAACTGTCCAGCTTTTGTTTAATACCGTGGATAACACACAGCCAGGTGGAATAGCAATCGATCCATGTCTTTAAGAATTACATAAAGTGACATTGTGAGATGATCATCGTTGTAGCTGATAATTTTGTTTGCTTTACAGCGTGCATCTATTACCAATCGACTGACTACCGCCTATCGCTGTGGGCTGTGCGGAAGAGATTTTTTCTTCCGAATTAGACCGTTTAATCAAAAGGTTATCATAGCCGGGGTGGCAGTGGGGATAAGCTCCCACTGTTTATAAAATGCTCCCATATGGCGCGCGTCTCAAATAGCCTCTGAAAACCAAGTCCAGCTCCTGGCCTGACGAGTGGATCCCCGAGCCCGGCAGAACTGCTTCTACCAACAGGAGAAGGGGCGAGGGCAAGTGACTGACGCCTGAAAACCAGTATGCTTCGGGCAGATGTAGCTCGTTAGCCTGGGAGGGTATTTCGTCTAAGGGAAGGAACACCCTGATTTTAAACCTCCGCTGCCTTGCGGTATACCCAATCGCGGGAAATGCTTCGGGAGAAAACCCTGAGGAAATACCTGGAACAGAGTCTGGTAGACGGTTAGTTGGTGCACACCACCTCTTTCTGGCAACTCCCTGTTGCCTTGCAGGTCGCACTTGGTTCTGCAAAGGCTAGAGAAGCTGACTCGAACAAACGCCGAGTGGTTCTGGGGACGCCGCTTTGTACCCAAGTTCCCAAGACCCTTCATTGAAGTCGACTTATCCTCCAGGAGGAGATAGTCGCACACCAGTAACAAGTTTAATCACCGGAAAAGTTGTGTAACGTAAACCTTAATGCGCTTATACATGCATGTTCTACCTTAACCGAAGGAGGCGAACAATCATTTATCAATGTCGCTTCTGATTGCTCCATTTGCGATCTATCATCAATCTACGATTCAAACTGGCGAAACAATTTTATTATTTCATAATATCCTGTCGTTCAATTCTGTTCTCGGTCTGTCTCTGTTGTCTTCATTTTTAATGTTATCTGCATCCTTTAGATATTCATAATGAGCCTAGTGTACTCCAGTCTGTAGCGGTCCTGTATTTGACCGTAGAAAGCGTTGTTTAGTTATGTGAAACTTCACGTTAGTTGGATCATTAATTGTTTCGTCGTATGCCATTGTTGAATAGTTCAGCTGTGCAATCGTGCGGTACTTCTGTACTGTGCAGGGAACGTCTCGTTAAATTGATTTGCCATCGATGATGAGCTGCGTGTAGTGCTACACTGGAGTCTCACCGTCGTCATACTTTTTAGCAACTCGACACATTATCTTTGATCATGTTCAGTATATGACGAAGCGGCGCTGTTTTCAGGCTTATGATTTCTTGATGACTGATTTAGATGGTTATAAGATTATGTGCACGGATGTGCTATTTTGTAGTATTTCAGTACTGCGCTGTCACCACATTAGTGAGCTGCATGCTGAAACACGCTAGAGTCTCACTACCCTGTTCCACTTATACTTTCCTTCGGATATCTGTGTAGGCCTGGGCAATGTGACAGTATCTTAGTCCACGTGCAGTCTGTGACTGTGCGGCACTTTGCCAGGATCAGGCTTGTGCTTTCATACATACATACTGAGCTGCATGCGGAAACCCCCTAGAGTCTCACTGTTATTTTCTCATCCTATATCTATCTAGGCCTGGGCAATCTGACCGAATTTTAGGCCTTTCGAAGTCTCTGAATGTGGGGCACTTTGCGTGTGTTGAGGCTTTTGATTTCATACATTCATGATACAGTACATCTTTGTATCCTTGTTATCGCCCTGCTATTCAGTATCGTGACACTTATTTACGCTTGAAGATGACGCCTTGTAACGTATTCCGTGACGAAACACCAATGCTTACATATTGTTATGTGTTTCCAGTGTGAATAGCAAAGAAATGTTGTCATACTGCATTTTGTTGTTGCTGTGCTTGTTTACATAAATGGGCTGGTCGATTAGTCAACGTGTTCTGTTTGATCAATGAAACAAATAAGTGAGAAGAATGATTGTGTGAACTAGACTTTATTCAATTCACAATTGGAGCAGAATGGAGTGTATAATAATAATGGTGAAAAACAGTAATAAAGCAGTAAAGTTCAATAATAGCACAAGGTTTGTTCATCTCAACCCAATGTCATTTCTCCTTCGTGTAAGTGAAATTAGAAGTCTGCAAAGAGTCAGTATCACACGTGGGCTGAGCTACTGGTTGTGGGATACCCACCATACAACCGTGACCTTGGATCTTGCTTGCCGATTAAAGTCGGAATAACTTATCCAGCGATGGGAAAAAGAACTTTGTATGCAAGGATAAATCGCCTCGCATTCGTGTACGGGTCCTAACCGCAATTTTATGAGGCGCTCAATGTATGGCACATTTTCGAAACCACCGACAAGCTTAGATGCTCAATGATTAAGGGTGCAGATGCAAGATATCCTTTGGATCCATGGTGACCATGCTCGGGCAGCATAGTTCATAACCAGATGTATATACGTGTTCGTCATTAGGGAAACTTAAATGTTTTTTGTCGACGTAAAGATGGTTTAGCGTTTATCAACTTGGTCGTTGTTATCAGAGCTATGCTATCAGACTACTTTAAGTGATTCTTGTTCAATCTAATATTTTGTTTGAGAATATACACATACTTAATTTATGACGAATTTTGCTGCCGTTCCCGGCGTTTCAAGCTACGTTCCCTTTTACGTCAGTCTAGGCACGAGCAACCTGAGAGTATCATAACCTACGTGCAGATTCTGACTGTGCGGTACTTAGTCTGGGTCCAGGCTTGTGATATCATTTATACATTCACGCTACCTTCTCAGATCAACAAATAAACAGTTTTCTTTTGATTACAGAAATTTGCCTCAGTTATTGATGCTGCCTCATTTCCTGATATTGTCACGCACAATCGTTAGCAGTTTCACGTTTGCAACACAAATTCCTGATGGTATGTTAACACCGAGTAATTGCAAACAGCACGAAACCGGTCGTGGGGAGTGTGTGATGGAATTGCATTCCAATGAGCATGTTTAATTAATTATTGTTTCGGGTATAATGGAACTACTTCAATATTCCGTAATGGGTCACAATTTAGACACCACTGTGCTCGTTAATGATACATGAATGCGTCAATGTTTGTCAGGTTGCACCTTTGTTCAGCTATGCCCGAGGTCCGTTAATTCTCGGCCTTATTGAATCTAGTTCAGGGTCACCTGTCTAGGTCGAATATCTGGACGATATTCTAAATGTCTGGTTCTCTGCCCCGTTTTTAATCTACTCTTCGGTCACGTGTCTAGGCCGGATACCTGGACAATACCTTGTTTCTCTCAAACGTAAATGATTCGCGGTAGGTTTGACATGAAATGCAGTTTGTGTGGGAAATGTGGAAGAATCGATTGATAAGGCCGAATAATATCACGTGATTCGACGAGGCATCTGTGCAAGAATCGAAACGCTATCAAATCGATAAATCTGTCTACCAGTCGTCTAGTAACGATTCACCATTAATGACAGTTCATTTTGTTCAACCCTTAAGCGAGAAGCCCATATTTTTTTCAATGTTTTAATGGTCCAAAAGCAAATACTTTACAGTAACCACAGATTAAAAATATAGGGAACGCATAAAAACAACACAAATGTTTTATCAATATGGAAAGTGTATTCAGGTGCGAGATTGGATGTGGTCAACATATACTTGTCAAGTTGAGCCTTGAACATGTTCAGGCTTGATGCACAGATGATATGTGGGGGCAGAGAGTTCCATAAAAAACAAACTCGGACAGCAAAGAAAAACCTTCGACAATTTGATCTGGAGTGTGGAATAATTAACTTGTAGCCATGAGATCTGCTACCACGTGCTTCTTGCCGATGAAACAGGTGTTCAAGTGGGTGATCCACTGTATGCAGAATGTTGAACAGCAGGATCAAGTCACCCCTGAGACGACGGTACGAAAAGTCAAAGAGGTTTAGAGTTTCAATCCTCCCGTCGTATGGCCCGTTATATAGCCCGGTCACCAGTTTTGTAGCACGGTGGTATACGCGTTGCAGCAATGTTATGTCCTACTGTAACCATGGGGACCATGCTTGAACAGCGTACTCCATTGTTGGTGTGATATAGATGTTAATTATCCGTGGAGTATCTGCTTTGTGAAACTACCGAATATCCTTCTGAGAAATGCTAAACTTTGGCAAGACTTTTTGTATACAACAGAACACTGGGGTGAAGTTACTGCTAATCCTCACACCCAGGTCTTTCTCTTCCGTAACCGATGAAAGTTGCTGAGATCCCAGAGAGTATATGAATTCGAATGATTTACCGACGTTTAACATTTTACATTTTTGGATGTTGAATGGTAAGTAGTTCCGCAAGGACCAATTATGAAGTGCTTCGAGATCTTTTTGTAGAATTTGACAATCTTCAATGGTGCGTATTCTAGTCCAGACTTTGATGTCATCCGCAAATAAAATGATTTTGCTGCGTCCATATTAAACAAATGCAGAAAAATCAGTAATTATCTGTGCCAGACTAGTGTGGACATTGCGTGATAAAGAAACCTAGGTGCGGTTCCAGTACCGTTGAGATGATCATCTGTGTTGAAGACCTTCCCAGGTCAATGGGAGTAAATCCTTCCATTGATTGTGAATTTCAATTATGAATAAAGCGAAACAGTTTCCTTGATGCTTTGAATTTGAGCATGTTATGATGATTGGCAGAGACAGTCGTTGCGTTCTGTCAATCGATTCAAGATTCAAGAATTTATGGTATAAAAAAGCTCGTAGCTGTACAACCCTGTTCTCAACCCAGCAATCAGGAAAACATCGAACAAAGCCGGAATGGAACGTGGAGTAGAAGTCTAATGTCTAGTGTGTATTTATAGGACAACGTGTGAAAATACAGATCAGCCCCTGGGTTTAAAAAGCAAACAAAAACAACTGACACGTAGGTAAGTGCATATTGGGACCAGTCTAGCGATTTGAATGATGCGAAAAACGGGAGTTTCTTACCATGACTCACCCAACAGAACCTACAGTAGTTATTAGTCACATTTTATTTCACTTGGCTTCCTTCGATCGATATCAACCATGGATGTACACCACAAGCACAAGTGAATTTTATACTTTTCAACGCTCCGCGGGAATATGCAGTTCGAGTGGTGAGTATCGATCTTCACAGCGATCTATTGGCAATGTTTGTCCTGTTGTCGACTTGATCTTCGTTCTGCAGTCGAAAACAGCGCCCGCTTCTACTCAGACTATTGGCCTGGATAAAGGATTACTTGACTGGTAGAGTTATAAGGGTTAGAGTTGATGGAGCACTATCCAGCCCAGTAGAAGTTACAAGTGGCGTACCTCAATGCTCAGTCTTGGGGCCAATACTCTTCCTCGTGTACGCGAATGATATACCTGAAATCGTACGCAGAAAAATCATTTTATTTGCGGATGACATCAAAGTCTGGACTAGCATACGCACCATAGAAGATTGCCAAATTCTCCAAAAAGATCTCGATGCACTTCATAATTGGTCTTGCGGAACTGCTTACCATTCAACATCCAAAAATGTAAAATGTTGAACGTCGGTAAATCATTCGAATTCACATACTCTCTGGAATCTCAGCAACTTTCATGGGTTACTGAAGAGAAAGACCTGGGCGTGTGGATTAGCAGTAACCTGAAGTCTTCACGGCACTGTTCTGTTGTATACAAAAAGTCCTGCCAAATCTTAGCATTGCTCAGAAGGATCTTTGGTCGTTTCTCAAAGCAGATACTCCCACGTATAATTAACACCTATATCGGGCCAACAATGGAGTACGCTGTTCAAGCATGGTCCCCGTGGTTACAAAAGGACATGACCTTGATGCGGTATACCACCGCGCTACAAAACTGGTGACTGGGCTATACAACAGGCCAAACGAGGAGCGGATTGCAACTCTAAACCTTTTTGACTTTTCGTACCGTCGTCTCAGGGGTGACTTGATTCTGCTTTTCAACATTCTGCATACAGTGGATCACCCACTTGAACACCTGTTTCATCGGCAAGAAGCACGTGGTAGCAGATCTCATGGCTACAAGTTAATTATTCCACACTCCAGATCAAATTGTCGATGGTTTTTCTTTGCTGTCCGAGTTTGTTTTATATGGAACTCTCTGCCCCCACATTTCATTTGCGCATCAAGCCTGAACATGTTCAAGGCAGAACTTGACAAGTATATGCTGACCAAATCCAACCTTGCACCTGATTAAACCTGTTGATTTTCCATACTGATAAAACATTTGTGTTGTTTTTATGCATTCCCTATATTTTTAATCTGTGGTTACTGTAAAGTATTTGCTTTCGGACCATTAAAACTTTGAATTACTTTGAACCCAGTGATTCAGATTAGTAAAAGTATGTATGTATATGTAAAAGTGCATAACTAATTGGGTTAATCGGTGATGTGTTGCTCACATCCACAAAACTTATACCCCACTACCAGTTTCTGGCTGTTTGCCGTCATCAGGTGGAGACGGTAAGATTAGGTTCAGTCAGTCTTGAAACCGTGGATAAGTGGTAAACAAAGTTATACTTGAATGCCACATTTGCATTGGTTTCGTACAACGAACCACTGAAGTTCAAACATAGAATCACATAGTGATTCCTGGTCAAGCACTCAAGGCGCTTATGAATGACCAAAGTGATGTGTTGCTCACATCTCCAAAACTTATACCCCACTACCAGTTTCTAACTCCGCCAAAGACGGTCCCAAGCCCGTCTGAGAAAGGAGGAGGGTTGGGCTTAGGGCTAGCAACCCTATCCCGTAAAACCTACATTGCTACGGAAACGATGACAACAGATCCGTGGTTCGGTCATGTCTGCAGGATGGATCCCAGTTCGCATACGAAGGTAGCCATGCATTGGCATTCGCAAGGTAAACGAAAAAGGGGACGGCCCAAGGAAACTTGGCGCAGAACGTTGGAACGCGAACTGCATGCACAAGGATTCACGGTGCAGACGGCAACGGAAGCAGCGACAGACCGGAATCACTGGCGTGAAGTTGTCTTCGCCTCATGTGCCACCCGGCACGGAGAGGACTGAATGCATGAATGAATGACTACCAGTTTCTGGCTGTTTGCCGTCCGCAGGTGGAAACGGTAAGATTAGGTTCAGTCAGTCTTGAAACCGTGGATAAGTGGTAAACAATGTTATACTTGAATGCCACAGTTGCTTTGGGATCGTACAACGAACCACGATGTTCAAAGACAGAATCACATAATGATTCCGGGTCAAGCACTCAAGGCACGTGTGAATGACCAAAGTGATGTGTTGCTTACATCTATGTATAATATGAATATCGTATCAGTGCTGAACACTACATTGCGGAGATCTCTGCCCCATCCAACTTATTGACCACAAGTGGAGTTCGATCACATCATCATGTAGGCGTTCGCCCTACGGTTTAACATCGCGTCTTAACACTTTGCAATAGTTTAAATCGGCGCAGTGACCTGTATCTGCCGAGGCCGAATCTTGACTAAGGAATTGATATTCCCTTACACCTCGGGGCTGCCTTTTGACGCTTCTAGTATGCTTAGATTCCGGTGTGAAGTTCCCTGGAAGTCCGCCCTATATCAACACAAGCGCAATCCTCACACTTGATTCCGTAGATGCTATTCGTGACGTTCGATAAAGTTGTTTTATCCTTGATCTACACAAGAATCGAGCGAAAAAATTCCTTTCTTATACGTCACACATGGACGCCTGGTTCAAGATTTTACTGATTCCCTTTAACTTGAGATATGCAAACCGTATCTCTCCAATGCTTTTCTAATTTCGCGCCGGGTATTAGACTCATTATTTGGCATTTCACAAAACGTTTCGGGTAACCGTGGTCTAGGAGGCGTTGGGTAGCTTCCCGATGAGCCTGTTTTCGTTCATTTTCATCTCTGCACAAATGTTTTATCTTATGTTAAATGGACAAAACAATGGAGTTGATTACCTATCTCACATGCGCTGAGGAGTATGGTAGGTGACCTAATTCTGACATGCAGAATAATCCATACGGCGTTCCACGTACACAGGCACATATTTAACATTGGTTCTAGTATCCCGACACCAATTCATAATCTCACACTTCAACTGCATTATTCCCGGTTAATCGATCGCCGGAACTGTCATGCTTTCTTTGGAACAGATTCCCTTGTACATACCCTATCACCAATATTGTCTAATCCATGATATACACTCAACTAGATATCTTATCAAACTGTGTGAAGCAAAGCTTGAAACTCCGAATTTGACAATATTTTCATATTCTCTCGATAGATTGTGAATTTGCGCCTTACAACAAAACGACTGTAGCAATTTTTGCTAACCCGCTAACTCAGACTATTTGTTAGACGGGTGCTCACTGATAAGTGGATACACCACGATTGAAGTTGATCATGTGAAGACAGCAGGCGAAATAAAGATCAGCGTGTACCTTCGTTTGTGTGGTAAATACACCCTAATAGTTTGTGCATGTGGGTTGGAGAGGTTGAAAATTATTCTCGGCTAGAATTTTTATCTACGTGGAACATCTTGTCCGAAGTAATCATATGTTCAGAATCAGTCGAGGTTTTTGCCTCAAAGCTTGATGAATACACGACGAACCATTAAGTATGTGACTGTCTGTATTAATTCTTGGAGGATTTTATATTTTTTAACCCTTTTGTCTACTGACGGTAACTCTAGTTACCACCTTAAACAAGCAGTCGATTGCTCAGTAGCTCCCGTCGGTACCTTCAGTCACCATCGGATTGCACTTGGCAATAGGCGCCTGGCACCTGTCGTATATCAAGAAGAAGAAGAAGAAATTTCTTAGTAATTAGTTCAGTCGAATCGCTTACTCGCACAGTTAAAATGTGCGCACAATGGTGAAGCGCAATTCGGTTAGGCAACTCGATTAAACCAGTGAGTTTGTTTAATTTCCATCTTTTATATATAATCAGGTGATATCACTGCTTTGGAATTGTAGCCAGTCGTCTTCTCATTTTACCGAGAACCTTTGTTTTTTAATGTATAACAAAATATCAATATTGCAGCAATTTGTTCCAATACAAATTATTCTTGGGTTAATAAATAAAGGCGAATCTATAAGAGACTGGCTTAATTATATCCAGAGCTCAGATAGTTTTATGGTAGAAAAAGCAATAAGCTTAACAAAAACCACACACAACGGATGACTAGGTGTATAATGTAACATCTTTCTAAGAATTAATTCAATTCAATTCAATTTTAATGGTCTAAAAAGCATATAGCTTTACAAAAAACCACAGAATACTATAGCAACAACGAATAATATAACAATCAAAAATGGGATTAGGTTGGTTACTGAGCAGTTCAAGAATCAATTAAAAATCCAAAGGGCAGAAATTGTTTTCGATCGGTCACCAGTTTTGTAGCGCGGTGGTATACCCGTTGCAACAAGGTCATTTCCTTGTGTAACCATGAGGACCATGCTTGAACAGCGTACTCCATTGTTGGTCTGATATATATGTTAATTAGCCGCGGGAGTATTTGCTTTGTGAAACTTCCGAGGATCCTTCTGAACAGTATTAAGCTTTCGCAGGATATTTTGTATACCACAGCACACTACCGTAAAGACTTCAAGTTACTGCTAATCCACACACCCAGGACTTTCTCTTCCGTAGCGCATGAAAGTTGATGAGATCCCAGAGAGTATATGAATTCGAAGGATTTACCGACGTTTAACATTTTGCATTTATAGATGGTGAATGGTAGGCAGTTTCATAAAGACCACGTAATAAGAGGTTCGATATCTTTTTGTAGAAGTTGGTAATCTTCTACGGTGCACACGTTAGTCCAAACTTTGATGTCATCCGCAAGAAGAAATTGTTCCGTACGATTTCGGAATTTTGTTTGCGTACACCAGGAATATCTTTGGTGGCAAGAATGAGCCTTGAACTACGGCATTTGTAACTTCTATTGGGCTGGATAGTGCCCCATCAACTTTAACTCTACCATTCAAGTAATCCTGTATCCAGGCCAATAGTCTGCCGCCCACCTCGAGCTGCTCCAATGTCTCTAGCAGCATGTGATTAACACGGTAAAAAGCTTTAGACATATCCATGTAACAAGCATGGATGGCGTATCCATTACCCGCCGCTCAAGTCCAGGAGTGTCTTTTCGTAAATCCGTACTGCGCTACGGAAAGAAGCTTGTTTGGTTCCAAATGTTTGATAAGTTCTTCAGCTACAATTTTTTCGAGAAGTTTAGAGACCACTGGCAACAACGTGACTAGTCTGTAGTTAGACACATCGGAACGGTTCCCTCCTTTGTATATCGGAGTGATTAATCCACTTTTCCCGTCCGTATGAACCTTGCTACAACTCAGTGACAGATTGAAAAGATCAGAGCGTAGTGAGAATAGAGCATGAGCTCATTGTTTTAGGAGGAACGGTGTTATTTCATCAGCACCCGGTGACTTTTTGTAAGCGAATGCTGCCAACTCTACCATCCATTACAGATTTCGAAGTCATTCAGCAGTAGGTCATAAGATGACAACGCGTGCACAGAAGCTGCGTATTGAAACTACAGCTTGCACTCCAACAATTCTAAGGAATTACATGCTATACGGACAAATGCTGACAGCTCATACTGTTTTAAAAGCACGCTTTGTGTATGCTACGACGGAATTTCAGAATCCATTCACCTGGAACCTAGCCTAAAGTGATGAAGACTTACATAATTCCTCGGAAAACGCCACCCCGATAGATTATAATCCACCTTCCCGCAGCTGACACCTTTAGCCTGTACGTGACTAATTTCTTTGGAATGCGCTTTGCGAACTTGTTACCAACCCGTGTCGAGAGATTCATTCGGATTTGGCGCAAACCAAGCTGACTGCACCTGTGTGTCAAGTCATGGTGAATTTAACCGACTATACGTGACACTCCACTGATTTACTCACGTTTAAGAATTTTTCATGCTTTGCCATGGTAAATACTGGAAGTTAACACGAAATCGCTTGCGTTCAATAGGATTAACCAACTAATTATATTTCAAACGTAAATTACATTCGCACTCGCCTAAAAGTGGACAAGGCCCTGACTATTTAATCACGTTTACTTTGATGAATGTTCAAGTTGCGCGATAATAATGTATATTATTATTATATTTGCACAATCTGATACAGATATAGTGCCGTTCAACATAAACAATGAGATGTACAAAGCGAGAAGGGGGGTACAAAGCGCTGTCATCGGCATCGTTGAACGTAGGCATGTTACTACCAGGGTGCTACACCGAA
>JACCGJ010004676.1:0-19450 GCA_013407085.1 Atriophallophorus winterbourni
AAAATCACGTGAATTCTCTGTGACTGGTAATTACAGACCTATGACAAATTGCAATTACTCAAGCAGACACTTCATTCCCTTCCTACAGTTACACGATGGCTGACATAAAACGAAAACGATAGCAGTTCAACACAGTCATGATCTGTGCCAACATGACTGGCACTGACAAAGTGCCGCTACTCGTGATTGGGAAGTTTCAGTGGCATCAAAACTCTGCCATACTCCTACAAAGCTAACAAAAAAATCGTGAATGACATCGCAGCTTTTCAAGGAGTATGTTGGAAAGTTTGATCATCGCATCGCAATCAAAACAAGGAAAGGTTGTTTTTCCTGATCGAAAATGCCCCTGAACATGGGAAGATCACAGGACTGAAATCGGTGAAGATTTGTTGTCTTTTTCCCAACAACACTTCAGTTCTCTATCCATGTTATCAATGGATCATTCAGAACTCAAGGTGAACTACCGACAGGCTGTGACTCACCGATACCTGTTCCACCTCGCCCAAGAAAAAAGCGACAAATTCAAGCCGAACGTGCTAGATGTCATGTTCATTGCTAGAACCGCTTAGGGAAACGTATCGGAGGTCTCAGTAGCGAATTGTTTCAGACACGCTTCCACACCAGTCTTCGATAATTCCACGACAGAGCTTGATAATCTAAAAGAATGTCTCTCTGATGTTTATTTCGAGGAGTACGTGAATTTTGACAATGACATTCAAACCACTGGTGATCAAACTGTCAGAAATTGTCTAAGATTTGATGCAGTCTCATTCTGATTCGACTGATGAAACAGCCGCAGTGCCATTGTCGGACAAAGAGAGTGAAACAGAAGTAGTAGCTCCGTCTGTGAAAGATGCCAGGAGTTCTCTTGATCTCTGCAGGAGATTTTTCAAAATAGAAGGAAGAGACGTTGAAAGAGCACTTGATTTTGTAGAGAGAAAAATCAAGGCGGTGGTGAAGTCAAAACTTAAACAACAGAGCATCGCCAGCTACTTCATGAAAGCGTGAGATTGGACTGTGAGTGTGTGTGCAAGATGTTTTTACTACTTCAATTTAGAATAAATTTACTATTATTAACATGAAATTGGATTTAATGTTGTGATATGTGTGCTGTGGCATCATCTATTCATCAAATGGATTACGCGCATGCAGAAACACACAAAGGTACAACATTCTTCACTTCTTTATTGTTTTTGTGAGACAATGCGTTTTACTTGCAACGAATTCCGTTTCTAATGAACATTTTACTCTCTCCCCAGAGATTCGTTGTACTCAGGTTCCACAGTATGTAAAAATGAAACAGTACTCGCTCACAATAATCGTTCAAACTAGTCATCAAAGTATGATCACAGATATAGCCACGAAAAATCTAAGAAATTGACACGGCTGACCTATGGCGCAGTTCTCGTAGAACGGACAAAAATTATTCACACAATTGGCAGTCCGAATGCCAAGCACGGATAGCAAATCAAATGAGAAAAGCAACTCCGAGCAGCCGGAAATTTGTTTTCGAGCGGCGGGAAATTTGTGTTCGAAAAAAACCGCGTACAATGTCAAAAGTGTACAGTGATTGAAACAAAGTAAATGTGCACATAAAACACCATATGGAAATACGATATCGCGAAATTTGTAATGCCGATCAGTTGTTGCGTGTATTTCGCGATTCATGATTCTTGAAAAAAAACGTTTAGTCCATTATTTTGAATATGTACTTTAATGTATGTAAATAATCCATCACTCTGAAGACTTCTTTGAAGGGATATGGATGCTCAGATGTTGCATTCGTTCCTCCGTCCATTAGCTTCTGGAAACCACTTACGAGTTTGGTTGCATGATGGCATACTATATTAGGCAGTAATATGTCCTTTTTGAGTCAGAATGTCCAAGCTTGTGATACATGCTTCATAGTTGGGATTATATAAGTTATCTTGTTTGTGAGAAAAGTTTCCCAGCAGCAGATGTGGAATATTTTCCGGGTGGAAAAACAAAAATGCTCTCATGAAACCATGGATTATTCTCACGAGATAGGAAGTTTACAGTTAGTTTTCGTAACAGTTACAGTTGCTACGAAAATGTGTTTAAATAAAGTTTATTTTTAAATGTGCTATTGTGTTACAAATTGAGGCAGTATGCTCAGCAACCGAATTAATGTTTTAGATTAGTATTTCTCACTCAATTTTGCTTTAGTCATGTAGAACTCTAAAGTTTATATTGGCCCGATTTGTTTGAGGGTTGGAATCCGGTGTCCAAAATTGTTTACCAAAGAGCCTCTCATAAAGCTCATGACAACCAAGTCCAAATAATGTGCAGCGAGCGTGATCCTGTGACCCCGGTGTAATAAATTGTATTGTATTGAATTTAATAATCAAACCCAAGAATGTAAGTGAGAACAACCGCGCTCACTGAATCATCACGTATGTATGAATAACAAACGAATGAATGAATGACAATCAGAACTTGTGTAGTAGTTTCGTGCTCACCAAAAATATGTAGTTGGACCAGCAAGCTAATATACAAAATCGCAATACCAAAATTAAGCAATCGCGACTCACTAACAGTTCTTTCCGATCCACGTACATATAATCCGCAATCCTCCTTTGATAATTCCTTGTTCTTGTAATGACTTCAATATTTCTACTCGCAATGTTACGTTCCCGAGACGGAATTCCCAGAGCCCAGATCGACCGAGAACGCGGGTAACGCACACAACAGAAGTATATTTTAATAAGTGATAAGTTGATTATGTACAAAATCGTATTCGACAGCAGAATTGTGTTCACTCAGTTATCGAACAAAGCATCGATGAAATGTGAGTAATAACGTTAACGGGAAATCGAAAAATCAATAGTACTATCGATCGTCTGAGCGAACCGATATTGTCAGAACAAATTGAACTGAAGATATCAAAAACTGTACAATAGATTTTTACCAGAAAAATTGTTAAGTAAAAAATAGATTTGTACAAGCTCGACACATCTCCCCCCCTAGAGCGTTGGAAAAAAAATGGAAACGCTCGAAAGATTTAAGTGAGGTAAGTCGCAAGTTTCTTTGGCCAAGTAACAATACGGCCAGATCGTGTGTGTTGGGTTCTTTTCAAGCAAGAACGTAGAGTCTGTGAAGAAGGACTAGGTATAGCCATTGGTTGGGTGGGAGGGGTGGCTTGGATTTGAGGTATTTCCTGGTCGGTAAGCTGAGCTGCTGCGATCTTTAGTGATTGGACGTTGCTGGTAATAGAATTGAGGTGACCACGGGATAGGGCGTCGGCGACAACGTTATCTTGGCCTGAGACGTGTCGGATATCGGTGGTAAACTGTGAAATGAAGTCCAGTTGTCGAATTTCTCGAGCTGAATAGCGGTCAGTGTTTGAAAGTAGGGCGTAACAGAGCGGTTTATGATCAGTTAAAACCGTGAATTCTCGCCCTTCAAGTAAATGGCGGAAATGACGGATGGCATAATAGATTGCAAGCAATTCTCTGCCAAACGTACTGTAGCGAACCTGGGCTGGTTGCAGTCTCTTTGAGAAAAACGATAATGGGCACAGTTCTCCATTGCGACTATATTGCAAAGTTGCACCAATCGCTTCGTTAGACGCGTCCGTGGATAAAAATAGTTTGATATTAGGATCGAACGGTAAGTGGTTCAGCAACGTTGCCTCACTAAGCGCATTTTTAATGCGTTCAAAAGCAGTTTTAGCTGAGTCCGTCATATTTAACGAGCGTTTGTTGTTGCGGAGTAAATCCGTCAATGGTTGAATTAGCTCGGCACAGTGAGGAATGGATCGACGGTAGTAATTCACAAGACCAAGAAAACGACGGAGTTGTCGTATTGATTCAGGTAATGGGTAGTCTTTTATGGCGGAAACCTTTTGCTCTAATGGCCTGATACCTTTGGAATCGACTTGATGTCCAAGAATTTCAAGTGATTCGACGCCAAATACGCATTTATCGGGATTTACGACTATGCCGTACTTCGACAGTTGTGAAAAGACGCGATGTAAATGTTCAGAGTGTTCAGTGGGCGATTTACTAGCGATGAGTACGTCATCGATGTAAACGAAGACGAAATCAAGACCCAAGAAAACTTGATCCATGAACCGTTGAAATGTCTGTGCTGCGTTGCGCAGACCGAATGGCATTCGAACGAATTCGAAAAGTCCGAATGGTGTGGTTATGGCTGTTTTGGGCACGTCTTCTGGTTCCACTGGTATCTGGTTATAGGCACGCACCAAGTCAAGTTTGGAAAAGATGGTCTTTTCTTCAAGTGCCAAGGCAAAGTCGTGGATGTGTGGTATAGGATACCTATCTGGAACAGTAATTTTGTTCAGTGCTCTATAATCACCACAAGGGCGCCATGCACCATGTTGCTTCTTTTCGACCATGTGGAGAGGTGAGGCCCATGATGATTTTGATGGACGTATGATGCCCAATTCCATCATATGCTCGAACTCTCGTTAAGCAATGGCCAATTTGTCTGGTGCTAACCGTCTTGGTCGAGTGAAGACTGGGGAACCGCGTGTTTCGATATGGTGTCTAACGTCGTGTTTAATCGCATTATTCGGTGAGTTTGGACGGAAAACTTCTGGGAACTCAGACAATAAGCTGCTATATTGTTCTGGAATATTCGGTGGTAATACGCGAATAGACTGTATCGCAGAATGGCATGGTTTTCCTAGGGTTTTTAACTCTGTCAGGTTGTCGATAAGTTTACGGGACTTCAAATCGACGGACAAGTTAAAGTGAGTAAGGAAATCTGCACCTAATATAGCGCTTCGCACGTCTGCAACAGTAAAGATCCAACGGAAATCACGTCTGAGGCCTAGGATTAAAGTTAGTGAACGTTGGCCAAACGTGGTGATCTGCGTACCGTTTGCCGCCTGTAATGTCAATGAGGTTTTGTTCTTGCGTTCCTGTGGTGTGGGCGGGATTACACTTATCTCAGCACCCGTATTAATGAGAAAACGCAATTTATTCGAACAATCTGTGACATAAAATAGGCGACTAATGTTGTTGCCAGGTGAAGTCGTTGCTGTCACTGCCTGGCGTTGAAGTTTCCCTGGTTTGTAAAGTTTACAGGATGGCAAGCACTTTCTAGCCTTTGAGCCGAATCGTCGGTGATAATGACATAGGCTGTGCTCGCGATTGTAGCGGTCTCGGGATGTACTTCTGTTTGAAGTGCGAGTTCGACTGCGGCTAAGTCTGAATGGCCGATCGTTGAACATCTTTGTTAGGGCTGAAATCTGTGAGGTCAATTCAGCGACTTGTTGTTTAAGCTCTTGTACTTCAGTTTCCACCACGGGCTTTAATGTGACTTCTTGTAGGGTAGATGGTGACTTGGCTCTGTACACCGAATGAACTTGATCTGCGGTTTCTGCTAGCTTCTGTAGAGGTATATCTTTCTCGAGAACCGAAAGAGATTTTCTCAAATCTACAGGTAAGTTTTGAAACCATAGTTCACGTAAAACAGACTCATTCAGGGTCTGTTTCCCTTGAAGGTGCATTATATGTCGTAAGAGCTGGAAAGGGGTTTTGTCACCAATCTCTAATCCTGCTAACAATGTACGCAAATTTTGCTCATCTGATGCGGCTATTCTGTTGATCAACGCATTTTTCAGAGTGGTATACGGGTCGGATTTTGGTTTATCGTAAATGATATCGGCGACCTCTGTAACGGCCTCGGTGGGTAAGTGAGCAACAACACAGTTGTACATACTCTCCTGTTTAGTAATGCGTCTAAATTCGAAAATTGCTTCAGCTTGAGCGAACCATAGACGAGGATTATGCGTACCGAATGGTGGAAGGGTAAAATTGAAAATATCAGAGCGGTGGGTTGTGTCGCTGAAGTTATTAGAAGTCATTGCAAAGAAATAGACTGAAAATATCAAAATATGGGGAGAATGTGCGAAAAAAAGTAAACTCGGGCTCACCAAAAATAAGTGGTAGTCGGGCTCACCAAAAATATGTAGTGGACCAGTCAAGCTAATATACAAAACTCGCAGTACAAAAATAGGCAATCTGACTCACTAACAGTTCTTTTGATCCACGTACATATAATCCGCAATCCTCCTCTGGATATTCCTTGTTCTTGTAATGACTCCAATATTTCTACTCGCAATGTTATGTTCCCGAGACGGAATTCCCAATGCCCAGATCGATCGAGAACGCGGGTAACGCACACAACAGAAGTATATTGTGTTAAGTGATAAGTTGATTATGTACAAAATTGTATTCAGCAGAAGAATAGTGTTCACTCAGCTATCGAACAAAGAATCGATGAAATGTGAGTAATAACGTTAACGGGAAATCGAAAAATCAATAGTACTATCGACCGTATGAGCGTAACAGTATTGTCAGAACAAATTGAACTGAAGATATCAAAAACTGTACAATAGATTTTTATCAGAAAAATTGTTAAGTAAATATAGGTTTGTACAAGCTCGACACATCTCCCCCCTAGAGCGTTGGAAAAAAAATGGAAACGCTCGAAACATTTTAAGTGAAGTAAGTCTCAATTTTCTTTGGCCAAGTAACAATACGGCCAGATCGTGTGTGGTGGGTTCTTTTCAAGCATGGACGTAAAGTCTGTGGGGAAGGACTGGGTATAGCCATTGGTTGGGTGGGAGGGGTGGTTTGGATTTGAGGTATCTCCTGGTCGGTAAGCTGAGCTGCTGTGATCTTTAGTGATTGGACGTTGCTGGTAATAGAATTGAGGTGACCACGGGATAGGGCGTCGGCGACAACGTTATCTTGGCCTGAGACGTGTCGGATATCGGTGGTAAACTGTGAAATGAAGTCCAGTTGTCGAATTTCTCGAGCTGAATAGCGGTCAGTGCTTGAAAGTAGGGCGTAACAGAGCGGTTTATGATCAGTTAAAACCGTGAATTCTCGCCCTTCAAGTAAATGGCGGAAATGACAGATGGCATAATAGATTGCAAGCAATTCTCTGCCAAACGTACTGTAGCGACACCTAAGCTGGTTGCATCTCTTTGAGAAAAACGATAATGGCACATCTCACATTGGTTGGCGACTATATTGCAATGTGGCACCACTCGTTTCGTTAGACGCATCCGTGGATAAAAATAGTTTGATATTGGGATCAGACGGTAAGTGGTTCAGCAACGTTGCATCGCTAAGCGCATTTTTGATGCGTTCAAAAGCAGTTTTAGCTGAGTCCGTGATATTTAACGAGCGTTTGTTGTTGCGGAGTAAATCCGTCAATGGTTGAACTAGCTCGGCACAGTGAGGAATGAATCGACGGTAGTAATTCACAAGACCAAGAAAACGACGGAGTTGTCGTATTGATTCAGGTAATGGGTAGTCTTTCATGGCGGAAACCTTTTGCTCTAATGGCCTGATACCTTTGGAATCAACTTGATGTCCAAGAATTTCAAGTGATTCGACGCCAAATACGCATTTATCGGGATTTACGACTATGCCGTACTTCGACAGTTGTGAAAAGACGCGATGTAAATGTTCAGAGTGTTCAGTGGGTGATTTACTAGCGATGAGTACGTCATCGATGTAAACGAAGACGAAATCGAGACCCAAGAAAACTTGATCCATGAACCGTTGAAATGTCTGTGCTGCGTTGCGCAGACCGAATGGCATTCGAACGAATTCGAAAAGTCCGAATGGTGTGGTTATGGCTGTTTTGGGCACGTCTTCTGGTTCCACTGGTATCTGGTTGTAGGCACGCACCAAGTCAAGTTTGAAAAAGATGGTCTTTCTTTCAAGTGTCAAGGCAATGTCGTGGATGTGTGGTATAGGATACCTATCTGGAATAGTAGTTTTGATCAGTGCTCTATAATCCCCGCAAGGGCGCCATACACCATGTTGCTTCTTTTCGACCATGTAGAGAGGTGAAACCCATGATGATTTTGATGGACGTATGATGCTTAATTCCATCATATGCTCGAACTCTCGTTTAGCAATGGCCAATTTGTCTGGTGCTAACCGTCTTGGTCGAGTGAAGACTGGGGGACCGCGTGTTTCGATGTGGTGTCTAACGTCGTGTTTAATCGCATTATTCGGTGAGTTTGGGCGGAAAACTTCTGGGAATTCAGACAATAAGCTGCTATATTGTTCTGGAATACTCGGTGGTAATACGCGAATAGACTGTATCGCAGAACGGCATGGTTTTGCTAGGGTTTTTAACTCTGTCAGGTTGTCGATAAGTTTACGGGACTTCAAATCGACGGACAAGTTAAAGTGTGTAAGGAAATCTGCACCCAATATAGCGCTTCGTACGTCTGCAACGGTAAAGATCCAACGGAAGTCACGTCTGAGGCCTAGGTTTAAAGTTAGTGAACGTTGGCCGAACGTGGTGATCTGCGTACCGTTTGCCGCCTGTAATGTCAATGAGGTTTTGTTCCTGCGTTCCTGTGGTGTGGGCGGGATAACACTTATCTCAGCACCCATATTAATGAGGAAACGCAATTTATTCGAACAAACAGTGACATAAAATAGGCGACTAATGTTGTTGCCAGGTGAAGTCGTCGCCGTTACTGCCTGGCGTTGAAGTTTCCCTGTGGTTTATAAAGTTTACAGAATGGCAAGCACTTTCTAGCTTTAGAGCCAAATCGGCGGTGATAATGACATAGACTGTCCTCGCGTTTATAGCGGTCTCGGGATGAAGTTCTGTTTGAAGTGCGCGTTTGGCTGCGGCTAAGTCTTTATAGTTGATCGTTGAACATCTTCGTTAGGGCTGAAATCTGTAAGGTCAATTCAGCGACTTGTTGCTTAAGCTCATGTACTTCAGTTTCCACCACGGGCTTTAGTTAGATTTCTTGTAGGGTAGATGATGACTCGATTCTGTACACTGAGTGAACTTGGTCTGCGGTTTCTGCTAGCTTATGTAGAGGTATATCTTTCTCGAGAACCGAAAGAGATTCTCTTAAATCTACAGGTAAGTTTTGAAACCATAGTTCACGTGAAACAGACTCATTCAGGGGTTGTTTCACTTAAAGGTGCATCATGTGTCGTAAGAGCTGAGAAGGGGTTTTGTCACCAATCTCTACTCCCGCTAACAATGTACGCAAATTTTGCTCATCTGATGCGGCTGTTCTGTTGATTAACGCATTTTTCAGTGTGCTATACGGGTCGGATTTTGGTTTATCATAAATAATATCGGCGACCTCTGTAGCAACTTCGGTGGGTAAGTGTGCAACAACACAGTTGTACATACTTTACTGTTTAGTAATGCGTCTAAATTCGAAAATTGCTTCAGCTTGAGCGAACCATAGACGAAGATTATGTGTACCGAAATGTGGAAGGGTAAAATTGAAAATATCAGAGCGGTGGGCTGTGTCGCTGAAGTTATTAGAAGTAATTGCAAAGAATTACAGACTGAAAATATTAAAATATGGGGAGAATGTGCGAAAAAAACTCGGGCTCACCAAAAATAATATGTAGTGGACCAGAAAAGCTAGTATACAAAACACGCAGTACAAAAATAAGTGATCTGACTCACGAACAGTTCTTTCGATCCACGTACATATAATCCGCAATCCTCCGTTGATAATTCCTTGCTCTTGTAATGACTTCAATATTTCTACTCGAAATGTTACGTTCCCGAGTCGAAATTCCCAAAGCCCAGATCGACCGAAGAACGCGGGTAACGCACACAACAGAAGTGTATTGTGTTAAATAATGAGTTGATCATGTACAAAACCGTATTCGACAGATGAATTGTGTTCACTGAGTTATGGTACAAAAAATCATTTAAACGTGAGTGATAACGTTAACGGGAAATCGGAAAATCAATAGTAATATCGATCGTCTGAGCTACACGATATTGCAGAACAAATTAAACTGAAGATATCACAAACTGTACAATAGTTTTTTTACCAGAAAAATTGTTAAGTAAAAATAGGTTTGTACAAACTCGTTGTTGTTGGCCTCCGTCGGTCGATGTCGACCATGGATGTACATCACATCGCATGAATTTCATGTTTTGCAACTTTTTGAATGACTAAACAGTCCGATTCGGGAGGAACAATCTCTCCCGCAGCGCTTGCAACGATAGTCAGAACTCTGTTGTATTGCATCAGTTGCACGCCGGCGGCGTGATCTGCGTTCAGCAGCCAGGAGCTGTATTTGCTCCTCCCCGGCTTGCAGTCGACGCTTTACACAATGCCTCCAAAGTGAGCGGTCAAGAGCAAGTTCTTCCCAGCTTGCGGGGTCAATGTTAAGAGCTTTCATATCTCTTTTGCAAACATCTTTGTACCGCAAGTGCGGTCTGCCCAATGGTCGACTTAATTGCAACTCACCGTATAGTAGATCTTTCGGAATACGACCATTTTCCATTCTATAGACATGACCAAGCACGCAGGCGCGGCTGACGTGATAGGGTGAAACATGCTCTGTAGACCATCTTTTGAAAGCACTTCAGCGTTATCACTCTGTCCATCCACGTATTTCAAGATACGACGGATGCTTCGTAGATGGAAAGCATTCAGCTTCCGTTCGTGTCTTGCGTGGGTGGCCCAGGTTTCACTGCCGTATAGTAAAGCATTTAGTACTAAGTGCTTTACTATACTGCAGTGTACAAACTCGACAACTTGAATAACAGTATTATTGATTATTGTTGAATGAATGATGATGAATGTTTGAGTAATGAAAACCAGATTTTCTGTATGAATCAATGATACGGGCGGATGTATACGTGTTAACAGGAGTAGCGCTTGAGGCGATTGATAGGGAAGTTAAATTTTCATCATCAAACGAAAGATCTTTAGCACGAACAATGACACTGTTATAAATTGGTCGAAATGTCTTTCCAGATGCAGTTTGAATATCCAGAGTAACGGGAGCGTTCTCCATACTATGATAGGATGTATGAAAGTCAACGTTTCCTTTCTCGCCAAGCGGCATAGTTAAGGTATCATCATTATTTGTCTGCATCAGAGCCTTGTCTTTTTCACGTATATGTGTATTGAACATGACGGAATTTTCTGCTGGCGACAAATCTGTTGTTGCCACACGCGCATCTTCATACTGTTCGCAATGAGCTCGGACATCTTTAAAAGAGGGTTTTGGCAGCTTCAAGAGTTCATTCTGTAAAACACTGTCATGTATTCCAGCAATTAGACTATCTTTCAATTAAATTTCCAACAATTCACCGAAGTTGCATTTCGCTGCCTGAATTAGCAATTGTAGAATAAAATCGCGTATGCCTTGATTGGACTCACGCACCAAGGAATGAAATTTTGCACTTTCGGTTGGTTCGAAATGTCCAGGTTTAACGTTTTGCTAACGTTGCTAAAAACATGTTATAACTGATGTTAGCAGAACAATAATTATTCGCTTGAATATAAGTGCGCTGAAATTTTGATCAACATATATTTGAAAGAAACTATTGATACGTATATATTAATAAAATAAAACCATTAAAATGCACTGAACCCTGCATGCCTAAGTGAAACGAAATAACGAGTTTGAGCAGTCTTGGGTGGCAGCCTATCAGATAAAGCATTTTGAAAAGACCCTCCCTGCTGACGTAGTCCAATGCTTTCGTTAAATCAGTGAAAACAGCGTATAATTACATACGGTGTTCCCGACACATTTCTTAAAGTTGTCTCATGGAGAAGATAATGTTCACGTTTGATCTTCCCCTGCGAAGTCACATTGAGATTCGGAGTAAATTCTATTTACTGAATCGTGTTGCTTTTTGGAATTACGAGCTCCACCTTTCTGAAGCATGCTAGTTTTGAAATGCCAGTCAGTCGCTTTCGCTCTTTGTACTGTCAGTAGAAGCAGTTGCACCGGGTCACAGATGACCATGCTTGCAGGCCTGCAGCTGGACTTGATTGCCAGATGGTAAATAAGACGCGTGTCATTATACCCAAAACTGCCCCGGCCGTTACAACCATCGACCCAGTGGTTGTGGTAGTCCTTCTATATGTAGTATTACGAAAATGTACCTTAACCGACCATATTAGATGCCGGCGAAATTGTACAAAACCCTATACATCATCATGTATTATAAGCATTATATGAGGTGCATTTACATCTACAATCCAGCTAATGATAGCCTGAATTGATTGATGGTGGGCGCTCCTTTGAAGCTTTCCACAGACGGAAATTCTGGACGCTCGATTGGCTTATCTCTTGGCGGCGCGATCGTCGAGGATATCCAAATCACAATCACGCTTTGGCAGTGGTGGTTGCTTCTCCGCAGCTTTCCACCGAAAGAAATTCTAGACGCTCGATTGGCTCGTTAGCCACATACTGTCCTGTGCAAACTGAACTGAAAATATGGAGGAGGCCATTTCAAATATAATGTTCAAGTGCTAACGTTAAATTTATGGGCTTCCGTGAAGATTTGGTAAATTCTTCAGCATTGTGCTTTTACTAAACGGGACATTGCTGATGTTCTTGTGCGTGGACAATCTGGCTAACTAAAAATCTATTATTGATACATAAGAGAAACTCAAAATTTTTGGACAGATTGATTTTGTTATTTGCAACGTCGCGCGTTGCCCTTCCATGTTGTTGGTTCGACATATTTGAAGTACGAGCATTCGTCTCGGCCATAGTGCTACAAATGGATTTCCACTCGGCTGCTTCGTCGTTCAACATAACATATTTTGGCAAGGTCATCTGGGATGTCCGATTTTGATTATCAGCAAAAACGTATTGTGGTTTGACTTAAAATAAGTTAATTTTTATTGACCGCATTCTGCATGAGATTATTGATTTAAAAAATTGACTTTCTAATTTTATGAGCATTGATCGTGGATACAAAATCTATTTTTTGCATGCATTTTTACCGCATACATAATTAATTTAACTTGGACTTCATGAGTATCAATCTTCCCCACGTTGATTTGCACTACTAGACCGATCAACATACCTTGCATGCTGATGGTATAATCTTATAATAGCAATCTGGATCACTACTTTCGCTCTTTAATTTCGAGGATGTAGTGCCACATATATTTTTAAAAGTATGTGGTCAATAGCAATCATAACCATGTCGTACGGAGTGTTTTCATGTAGCGCAGGCCATTAACCGATCATCAACAAGGTAATCAGTTCAAATTCACGAAAAAATGTATCCACAATTCAATCATTGGACAAATAGTGTAGGAGTGTGAGAAAACGCTGTGAAAATCGATGCCATATCGGGTTGCGTGTTCAAACATCTAGTAATTTGTTCTAATTGGTTTCCTTTACGCTTGAATCAACATGTTAAGCTATGAGTGGATGCAAATTCAACTAAATGCGTTGAAGTGTCCGTTTATGACTTGGGAACATTGGTCGTTCGCTAAAGAGCCCGAACGTGAAATTATTCTGGCTGCTCGTCATATGTTGTGGATGCTGTGTTTTTGCTTCTATGGGTATCAGCATCTTGTTTGTTTAGCTTTTGATTCGCGTTTTCAGGACGACAACACATTTATAATCGCGATTTTCACCATAAACCGATTGGGAGCACAAACCAAGGTACGTGATCTGATGTTTGCCAACGATGCAGCAATCAATACTCACTTTCAAATCATCTACAGACACAAATAGACTGTTTTTAGACTTCATACAAAGGTTTGATCCAAAAATCAGCATGTGCAATACTATGGTCGTTGGCGAAGGGATTGTATGGCTAACTATCATCACGGTTGAAAACTGTTAACTGGAACCGGTACATCATTTCGCATATCTTGGTTATGCACTTGAAAACAACCTCTACATATACAGCGAAATCGATTAGCGGATTGGCAAAAATACTGCAATTTTATCTCGATATATTTCTCGTTTATAGGCCAAACGCACTTTGAGTGCGAGGATAAAGATGATGCTCCGCTGCTTTTTAAAAGATTTACAATTCAGCAACGGAACATTGACTATGCATGCAAGAGATGAGTATAGAGATGAGTATTGCCAAACTTCGGGCAGGGTTCGAGCGTACGGACAATTGTCGTCCTCGTTCACTATCTCCAGCGGGGTGCGGCAGGGCTGCCCTATCTCGCCGTTCCTTTTTAACTTCGCGATCGAGGATGTCCTGAGAAAAGCTTTAGCTGGCCTGGTGGGCATAGGTGTTGAACTTCTGCCGGGTGAGCGAGCGACCGATCTAGAGTATGCCGATGACATCGCACTTCTGGGAGATGACCCTCATATAATGCAACAATCCCTGGACCGCCTGGCACTTGAAGCTTCAAGGTATGGCATGTGCTTTGCGCCTAACAAGTGTAAAACACTTACCCAGGATTGGAGCGGCTCTCTTCCAAACCTAACAGTGTGCGATGTCAATCTTGAATTGGTCGACAGCTTTGTTTACCTTGGCAGTTGTATCTCCGCTGGAGGTTGTGCCGAGGACGAGATCTCACATCGTGTTCACAAAGCGGGTGCAGCGTTTGCTAACCTAACCTTTAGACGCGGTTTCACTCCATACTAAAGGCCAAGTGTACAGCGCAGTGGTGCGTCCCACACTAGTTTATGGTTGCGAAACCTAGTCTATCCGAGCGGAAGATGTCCGTCGGCTTTCTGTTTTTGACACCCGTTGCCTGCGTAGGATTGCTCGCATTCGGTGGCAGCATCGCGTTACAAATATAAATGTCTGCAAGATTGTGTTAGGATCAAAAGGCCACGGACAAAGGGAAATGCTGATGCTTGCTCGTTTGCGATGGTCGGGACATGTTTGAAGAATGCCTACTCACCGTTTACCGTACCGCGCCTTATTCGCAGAGCCTGACAGAAGCTGGGAGAAAAGATCGGGTGGCCAGTCCATGACGTGGCGCGTTGGGATGAAGAGACTCACTGTAGCGCTAGGCTCAGTTGGGCGTATTCGTTTGTCTGGGTGGGGTCCAAAAGCTCCACCTAATAGTTGGCTGGAAACCTTACGCGATATGGCTACAAACCGAAGTCAGTGGCGCCAGTTTATTTTATTATGTGTCATATTTTTTATTCGGTATTATTTTACATAAAAACACAAAAAAACAAAGACAAAACAACCAAAAAATCGCATGCAGTGAAACTACAAAAACCAGCTGCTTTTTTGTGCATTTGCTTTTGCGTATTCCGCTTGCCTGCTTTCCCTTTTCCACGCGGTTGCTTATCTGCTTTTCCTGCTTCACATTTCTTGGCACTTTGTCTGGCTCCAGACTTGTGCTTCATGATGATGATCATCATCATCATCACTCCCATTTTCAAGTGTGGAAGCCGTAGTGATCCTGCCAATTACCTTCCAGTCATCCTTCTCCCAGTGTTATCCAATATGATGGAATTGATTGTTGCCGATGAAATTATGGCTTTTGTGAATAGTTCCTATTTTATCGCTGCAGAACAACATGGATTTCGTAGAGGGCATTGTTGTACCACTAATTTGCTTTTAACCACAGACTACTGGACTAAAGTTGCTGATAAAGGTCAGGGTGTGGACGTCATTTACTTGGATTTCTCTAAGGCAAACCATGCAATATTGCTTAACAAGCTGCAAGCATTAGGTACTCCACCCGTGTTGCTGTCCTGGGTTGCTGCATTCCTACGTTCGCAAAACCTTCGAGTGCGTGTTAGACAAACCCTTTCAGAACCATTCCTAATTCAGTGTGGAGTACCTCAGGGGTCCGTTCTTGGCCCGCCCCTATTTTTGATATTTATCAACGACATTGGTGGGTACGTCGAATCACCATTTCTCCTTTTCGCGGATGATATCAAGATTTGGCGGGTCATCAACTCACCCAGCGATACAAGGAAACTTCAATTCGACCTTGATTCATTACACGCATGGTCTACGATCAATCGCTTACCATTCAACACTGAAAAATGCCACGCATTACGCATTCGTCTTCCTGGCGACCCTGGCTATAATTTGGGTGGCAAGATGCTCGCTGTCACGATGCAAGAAAAAGGTCTTGGGGTGATTATACAAGATGACTTGGGCTGCTCTGCTCAGTGTAGTAGAGCTTTAACCGTGACAAATAGAAACGTTAGGCTTTTAAAACGTGCGTTCGGAACAATCGATCCATGTCTCTTTCCGTTTCTTCTTCAGGCGTACATCAGGCCACACTTGGAGTATGCTGTCTCCATCTGGAACCCATGGTTGAAACGTGACCAACACGCCCTAGAACCGCCGCAGAGACGTTCTACAAAGCTTGTCAAGGGGCTTAGCTTCGTCCGCTACGAGGAATGTCTTACAACTCTAAAATTATTCTCTACAAACTATCTTCGTATCCGAAGCGATATGATCCTCGCGTATCGGATATTCACAGAAGAAGCTCACCCATGTAGGTGTATGCTTAAAATGGCTCCCTACTCAGCAAATCGTGGTCATCACTTGAAGTTGGCACATCTGCACAGTAGATTGGACTGCCGCAGACACTCATTTGCCGTCCGGATTCCTCGTGCTTGGAACGCACTACCCTTTTCGGTTATTTATGCCCCACCCCTAATTATTTTTAAAAAACGCCTTGACCTCCATTTTTATCAGACGATACACAATTCTAGATTATGCTTTTTCACGCTTATATTCTTTGTGATACTGCACCATATCTTTCCCTCCTTCCACAGCGTTTCCCGTCCCAGCAAATGTGGATCACATTTTCCTTCGACCACTTTGCTGAACTGCTGAAACTTCTTCAGACCCAATGTGCTAACTATCCTGTGGTTATTTCATTAAGCTTGTAGTCTTTTTCCACAATACACAATCGACTATTGACTATTGCATGTTATAAGTTATTTCTGAACACTGTTTCAGAAATTCACTACCGTCTTTTTTCTTCACGTCTCCATCACTTCCCATTTTTAAAGAACGACTAGACGCTTATCTCTAATTTTCTCATTAGCAATTTTCATGGATTTTTTCATTACTTTCTTCCCGATGCTGCACCAACCTTACCCTTTCTTTCCAGATGCTTACTGAACGACGTCGATCCATCTCCAACTGTATTGTCTGTTATGTGATATAAATATCCCCACCATTTACGGAACATTTGCGAACGACGCCGAACCAGTTGAACTCAACACAACCCTTCTATTGACTATCCTATGGTTATCTTTTAAGCCCATAGCTTTTTAAACCATAACATACTATTGTCTATTGAAGCCTTGAAGGCTTAAACTTATCAATACGAGCATGCTATCCACGCGGGTGGTGAACACTTGGAACTCGCTACCGAGCGAGCTCTTGTTTCTACCATCAGAACAGCTATTCAAAGACGAGTTGGATCAGCATTTGTTGGGACTTGAATCCCTGAGTGATATAGTGATCCTCCACTCACAGAGCTTGTCTTGTCAACACAAGTCAGTATCAATATCACAGGGCGATAGTCGACCAAGTCGAAACGAGTGTCCAGATTCTTTCGGAGGTGTGCTTGAAAACACCCGCCAATACCAGGATTGATTCTTAGGGAGCACAGGCGTGTGTGGAAGATGGAAGAGCTCTTGTCACCGTAAGGTAAAATAGCCAATGAATGTTACATGCCCAATCGAATGAAAAAGCGATGGACCGCGGTTAATTTCTACAAAAACGACAAAAATTGAAAAGAAACGCTTTTTGTGTTTCAAAAAGATTTTCCAAATATTTTTGTTGTTTTTGCCAATAAATATGGATGGATTTAGTCTTTAAGGTAATGCTCCGGAAAGAGCACCTGCCACCGTTCGTCTAGCCCATGTTTGAACCCATTTACTGAAGTTGCCGAGATTAGTTCTGCAGGGAGTGAGTATCACGCGTTCACTACACGGATGCTAAAGAAGTGCGTGCTGGATTCCAGCCTGGTGTGCTGTTTACTTAGCTTAAGACTGTGCCCTCGTGTACCAACCAAATGAAAGAACCAAAATAAGTCATGGAATTCGAGACAACTTAATCGTTTGACAACCTTAAGATCCCCCTAAGTTGCCTCTTCCTAACCGAGAAAAGTCCTAATGCTAATAGACGATTTTCATAGTTGGTGTATGCTAACCCCTCGATTATGCGAGTGGCCAGCTTCGGTACCTTTTCTAGCTGCATTATATACTTCTGGTAATACAGCTTCCAAGCCTGGATACAGTATTCTAGATGTGGCCTTACTATTGCCTTGTAGAGGGGCAGCAGCACCTTAGCTTTTCTTCAATTGAGGGCTGAACGTAGTCGAAAGAGTTCCCTCCTGACCCTTTGAGCCACAGCAGCACATTGGTCAGCCCACTTAAAGTTTGCGGATACTATGATTTCTAAGTCCTTGGTAGATTTTACCCTACAGAACACAATGTGGGCTGAGGGCGTAGAGACAATCATGTTGCCTGCCAGTGTAGAGAGCAAGTGACTCTTTAGGTTAATGGGAAGGTCTCACTTAACCGCCTGTGTCGTCACAGCTTCTACGTCATTTATCAGATCGGAGTTATCCGACCTACCGACAATTTTTACGTTGTCAGCAAACATATAACAGGGTGAGCGCAGTTGGTTAGCTAGATCATCAATGAAGATGAGGAACAGCAACGGACCCAAGGCAGCTCTGGGCAACCCCACTCGTTATATGCGTACATGCGGAGTATGTATCATCTACCCTGACAGTAAAGCAACGGTCCCTAAGGAATGCGCGAATCCAGCTCAGTAGGTCTCCTGATACTCTACTACTACTCTGAGGGATGCTAAAAGTTATGTGATCGGCGCTAGCAGTATAATCATGATTATAGTTGTAAAGACGAATAAATGGAATTTCATCCCTTTTTCTTTCGTTCCAGAAGAAAAAGAAGATCACTGGATTCTAGCCTACATAGCTGTCTAGGAAGGCCAAGTGAATGGCGTCGTGTGTCCAGCTCTCGCCATGGGTTAATGAAATCATTTATTCGGATGCCACTTATGCATTATAGTCCCTTAGTAAAAGCTACTAATCCGTTAGAGCGTTTGAGTCTCGATTTTAAGGAAACGATCCATTCATCAACTCACAACTGTTATATTCTGACTGTGATCGATGAATCTTCCAGTTTTCCGTTTGTATTTCCTTTCCTGGATATGAAAGCGTCCACGATCAAACAGCGCCTCATTGACCTTTTTCAATATTTGGTCCGCCGTCTTTCATTCATTCAGATAGAGGTGCTTCCTTTATGTCTGAGGAGTTAAAGGCATTCCTGCATGGACACGAAATGGCCATTATTAGAACCACTAGCTACGATCCCTGTTGAAAGAAAGATTGAACGCCACGCTATTGAAAACAGTTTTAGTGTACCTACGTTCCCGGAACTTGGAAATTAATCAATGAGTATATTACCGGACGAGCTCCATTCTATCCTTTCAATACCCTGTACAGCCACCAATTCTACATCCCATGGAAAAATGTTCTATCATCGTAGGTCCACTAAAGGCAGCTCTCTACCTCAGTGTCTATTAACACATGGTCGTGTGCTGCTTATAAGAAATATGAGGTCATCTAAGTATGACCATCTGGTCGAAGAGGTTGACCTAGTTGAGAGCCACTTTGTTCATCCACAATATTTTCAAGATTCGACGGATGCTACGTAGATGGACAGCATTCAGCTTCCGTTCGTGT
>JACCGJ010004677.1:0-16119 GCA_013407085.1 Atriophallophorus winterbourni
TGTGGTCGTGACGTATACCCCTTCAAATTGTTGATTGTACACAGTCATTGGTATGCTGGTGAGGCATTGCTGAGTCATTCAATGATTTGTACCAAACTGAAACCTTTCAGACTTTTAGGAAGAATAAAATCGCATTACTTTTCATGTTTCACGGGTCCAAACTTCCGTAACATCTTTCACATACGAGTCTTCTCATCTAGGTTAGCACAATCACCAATGAACACATCTTCGTATCTTCTGTATCAGGACTCAAATGTCACGCCTTCATCAAGCTGATAATTGAATTCGTCAATGTTTTGCAGTAATCCGTCAATTGGTTGTTCAGAACATGGACGTTTGATTGTCTGGAATGCAACTCGCTGTATTAACTCTTCAAAAGTCTGCTTTTGTTGATTAAGTAATTCTTGTACAAATTCCGTTGGTACTGACATTCTTTAATACGCTAAAAAATTGTTCCTTACCCCGTCGTTCCTTACCCCGTCGCCTGTAATGCGCAACTACTAGCTCAGCCCTATCTTTGACAGAACACAACCTTTAACTGAACTCGTGTATTGACCGAATGAATGAATAACACAAAGTTTGTTTAGTGAATCATAATCACAATATGCACTTACGATCGATCTCGACTGATGATTAATCGATAGTACGTTCACTAACTGTACTACAGATTTCTATTCGGATCGATGTTTGTTTAAGTAACTTTCAATCAGGAAAGACTCTTCAATGAGGGCAATGCGTTATCCGTTTTATCCATTTGATCAAGTAGACGATTCTGTTCTGCGTTTCAAAATTTTCTATTTTGGTATAGCAAGTTTTTGGTAACGTTTCGCTTTTGAACACAGAATCTTCATCAGACCAAGGGTGTCGGTACGAACAGTTTTCTGGTTTGAATGGCATTTTCTTGACCAATCCTGAGTTTTCGAAGTTGGACAGAAGAGATCATGATTATTGATTACACCCACTAATTGCTGTGTTCATCCCTAATTGTCTATTAATTGCACAGGTCGGCTTACGTAATCATGCGCGTATTCTATATATGTTCGTTGATCCTTATCCGCTGCAAAACCGAACGCCAGATTAACAAGGTCATACTTGTATGCCAACTGGTATATAGGGTTCGTACAACGAACCACGATGTTCAGACAAGGAATCACAAAGTGATTCTTGGTCAAGCACTCGAGGCGCTTATGGATGACCAAAGTAATGTGTTGCTCACATTACTTTGAACGCCAGATTGTTAAGATATCCGCCCCATCCACCTTGTTCATCGCATTCACCCAGCCTTTGTTATTTCAACAGCCTCGGCGGGAAGTCTTTCCCCATAAGATTTCACACCCCGTCTTATCACTTTCACGTTATCGAGATCTACGCTGTGTCCAGTGTCTAGCACGTGTTCAGCTAGGGCAGAATCCCGAATCAATGATTGGTATTCACTGGGATTGCGGGGTTGCTTTCCCACTTGTTTCCTGTGTTCGTTTATCCTAGTGCACAGTTCTCCAAACGTTCGCCCAATGTAAACACACACACACAACCCTTCCATTTGATTTTGCAGATGCAGTTCGTCGCACAATCTAAAGGAGTCTTATCTTTGAGATGCATTAATACGAAGTAGAGATTTCTACATCCCTTATATATCACATTCACGGGACACAACGTAGTTCTTGATAACGTGGAATTGATAAGACGGGGTATGAAATCTTATAGGGAAAGATTTCACAATGTGGATGGGGCGGATATCTCAACAATCTGGCGTTCGGTTCTGCAGCGGATAAGGATTAACGAACATCACACCTAATGCGCACACGATTACGTCAGCAGTTTGTCAGAAGACGCTGTTCATACCTGTAAATCTAATAAACAATTAGGGATGAACACAGCAATTAGTGGGTGTGATCAATAATCATGATCTCCCCTGTCTAGCTTCGAAAACTCAGGATTGGTCAAGAAAATGCCATTCAAACCAGAACACTGTTCGTACCGACACCCTTGGTCTGATGAAGCTTATGTGTTCAGAAGCGAAACGTTACCAAAATCTTGCTATAACCGATCCATTGCAAAATTTGTTTTCATGATTATGGATTCCCGATTGGTCTCGAATATTTTCAAATACCTTTCTCTTTTTTCATCTTCAATTTTGCAATAAATACAGTTGTTTCAGTACATTATTTAATTGCAGTCCTTGATTGTCTCAACCAAATTATTGTCATTTCTCTCTGCATAAGTGTGACGTAGTACCAGGTGTGTTAACTCCAGTAGGGCTTGTAGTGGACGAATAATAAGTCTGCTCTGCACAAAATACAACAAAATGGAATCTTCTCATCAAAGACTACATGTCCAAAGAAAGATCAAGTGAAGTTCAACGATAGCGAGATAATCCACACAGCAAAATCAATGAGATGGAATGCAAGGTGCAGAATGCTCGAAAATGTTGGACGATCCGTTAATCGCAATTTCAACGACGCACACAAGCTGCAACCACGGTAGAAGATAAAGTCCGAAAGTTCGAAATTATATTAACCACCAAAAAGTATATTGTACAAATTGTTTTGTAAAATGCCTATTGATGAAGGTAAAATACCCATCCAAAAATCGGATAAAAATTGGCGGGATACAGTTTGTATACCACATGTAAAATGCACATCTGAAGCGATACGTAGAATCTTGAACCAGGCGGCCATACGCGTAACTTATAAGAAAGGGAAAACCATCCTTTTGGTTCTGATGCACCTCAAGGATAAGTCACCTTTATCTAGCGTTACGAACAGCATCTACAGAATCAACTGAAAGGTCTGTTCGGGTGTTTACATAGGGCAGACTTCCAGGGAAATTCACACTAGAATCGAAGAACACCGAAAGCGTGTCCGGAGACAGCCCCGGGATGCGAGGGAATATCAATCCCTTATTCGTGATTCCGCCTTGGCGAAGCACGTTTTAGATACGTGCCACAGTGTCGATCTAGACAATGTGGAAATATTAAGACGCGGTATTAAACCGTATAGCGAACGCCTACATGCGGAGGCGGTCGAAATTGCAAAGGCAGGTCGACTGGCAGTCAATAAGGTGGATGGGGTAGAAATCTCCACAATCTGGCGCTCGGCACTGCTGCGACGGTGAATAGTTATTATTCACCTTATACCTACTAGATAATTAGATTATTGTTTTTTTCAAAAATAGACTTAGCCACTTTAGTTTTGTACTTTCACGTATGTGGGCAGCTGTGTCAACTGACCCTGACCGCGTTCACTTGTATCAGATTGATTTGGATACAAACTGTGAGGAAAATGGACCACTGATCCCGGTCATTCCCACGAGACGTGACACAATAGGGTGTTTAGCGGTAAGGTCAAATAAGTGGTGGTGGGTTGACTACTACTTACTCCTGACGAACCTTCTGTGTCAGAAGTGAAACGTTACCCAAAAACTACTATAACCGATTGCACTCAAATTTCCTTGCATTATGAATACACGATCGGTCTCAAACATATTCCAATCGATTCCTATATTGTACAAGCTTTAATTGGAATGAAGCTTACAAGGTCATAAAACGAATAACCATACAAGGCCAAAATGTTTATGTACCAAATACGAAGGTACAAATTGAATGTAGTTCACTACAATACTCCCCCAACAGAACACTAGTTAGGCCTGACGAAAGGATAACGTACGCTCGAAATGTTAAGGAGCTCACATGGTCAGCAAGACGTTTGGTCCAATGCACATGTCTACCGGTTCTAGGTTGAACGCCGAATGAAGGGACCGGAGGATTGTGATGAACATTTGGGGAGGTAGGTACATGAGGATAACACGGCGGTTGTTATTGAGGACTACAGGCGCTTGATGGACTTGGATGCTTAGGCTCAACGAAAGCTGGTTTCAGACGATCAATATAAACCGTGTGACATCAAACTTTCGTACACAAAACGACGCTTTTTGGTTTGCGCTCGATAAATCTTTATTGTCCATGAAACGATGTTTGTAGTGGTGTACAAACAGATTCACGTGGCACAAAAACAAAATCACACGTATCGAGAAAAGGTGATTTCTTCCGGTGAATACTGCGATTTCGAGGAGGCGTAAAATTGCAAGCGAGTAATGTAATCTGCTGCTCATCTACGGTCCATATGGTTACAAAATGTCATGGCCTCGCTGCAACGTCTATACCACCGAAAAACAACTGTTGACACGATAATACAACAGGCTATACGATGAAAGGATTGCAAGTCTGAACCTATTTGACTTTTCGTACCTTCGTGTCATGTATGACTTGATCCTGCTGTTTCGCGTACAGTAAGTCACCCACTTGAACATCTACTTTATCGGTAAGATGCATGTGGCAGCAGATCTCATGGCTAACAGTAAATCATTCCACACTCTAGATCTAAATGTAGAAGGCTCTTATTTGTTGTCCGAGTTTATTTTATGTGGTACTCTCGCCCCCACATATCATTTGTGCATCAAACCTGAATATATTCAAGGCTGAACTTGACAAGTATTTAATCATGAAAATAGAGTTTGCAATGAATCGGTTATAGTAAGTTTTTGGTAACGTTTCGCTTCTGAACACAGAAGCTTCGTCAGACCAAGGGTGTCGATACGAACAGTGTTGAGGTTTAAATGGCATTCTCTTGACCAATCCTGATTTCTCTAAGCTAGACATGGGAGATCAAGATAATTGATCAACACCTCCTAATTGCTGTGTTCATCCCTAATTATTTAATAATTGCACAGGTCAGCGTCTGCTGACACTGCTTACGTAACCATGTGCGTATTAGGTGTGATGTTCGTTAATCCTTATCCGCTGCAAAACCGAACGCCAGATAGTTGAGATATCCGCCCCATCCACCTTGTTCATCGCATTCGCCCCAGCCTTTGTTATTTCAACAGCCTCGGCGTGAAGTCTTTCCCTATAAGATTTCACACCCCGTCTTATCACTTTCACGTTATCAAGATCTACGCTGTGTCCAGTGTCTAACACGTGTTCAGCTAGGGCAGAATCCCAAATCAGTGATTGATATTCACTGGGATTGCGGGGTCGCTTTCCCACTCGTTTCCTGTGTTCGTTTACCCTAGTGCAGAGTTCTCTAGACGTTTGTCCAATGTAAACACCAGCGCAACCCTTGCAGTTGATTTGGTAGATGCAGTTCGTCGCACAACCTAAAGGAGTCTTATCTTTGAGATGCATTAATACGGAGCGGAGATTTCTACCTGCCTTATATTTAAGTCTAATACCTGCGCTATTCAACATTCGACTTATTCCTTCGGAGGCGCTTTTGACATACGGTAGAGATACCGTAGCTCGCCAAACTTTTTCTGTCTTCGGTTGCGGATGTTTAACTCGGTTCAACTGGCGCTTAATTAAGCTCTTGGGGTATCCATGATTTGCAAGTCGGCGACTGACTTCTTTATGAGCTCGTCTCTTATCTCAATCATCGCTGCAAAGGCGGTCAACCTTGTAGAATAGCGATTTTGCTATGGACTGAAATACCCTTTTAGGGTGCGCAGATGTGAATCTCAAAATGGCATCCGTGTCGATAGGCTTACGATATACCGTTGTTCTTATCTTGCCGTTGTCTTTTTGCGCGAGACAGTCCAAGAACGGAAGTGTCCCTTCCGTAGACTCGGTTTCTTTGTGACCTGGATTTTTGGATTCAAACTATTGAGATAACTATGAAATGCTTCTAGTCTGTTTCGCTTTATGATGACGAATGTATCGTCGACATAGCGCCACCATATTTTTGGTTTTAACGCTTCGTTTCTCAAAGCTATCTCTTCGAAGTGCTCCATGTACATATTCGCTAGCACTGGAGAAATGGGTGAGCCCATCGCTAAACCATCGTTTTGCTTGTATAGCTGTCCATTAAATAAGAAGTGGTTCATATTTAGACAAATTGCTACACCGTTGATGATTTGTTGTACACTCAAGTTGGTACGATCCTTCAGGGTCATATCGGAGTTGAGTGATTTCCTCACTAATTCTAAAGCGCTTGTAGTGTCAACATTCGTGAACAAGGAGCTTACATCAAAACTAACCATCATCTCATCCTCCCCAATTGTTACGGTACTTAAGCGACGAACAAAATCAAACGAGTTCTTAATAAAAGAATTCGTGTTACCAACTAATGGTTTCAAAAGCTGAGCAAGGTGCTTAGCCAATTCGTGTGTTGGGGATCCAATGCCGTCTACAATGGGCCTTAAGGGGATGCCTGCCTTATGTATCTTCGGAAGTCCATAGAACCTGGGTGTCTGAGCAGATTTTGGGTAGAGCATGAACCATAATCCCTGACCAAGGTTTTCCTTAATTCCTCGCAGGTATCTTGAAACAACCCTCTTACGGTTATTCATAATGGTCGTAGCTCTAAGGTTGTCAATAACCTGATACGGACCTTCAGCAAGGTGTGACTCTGCCTTATCTCTATAATCACTTTTAGAAAGAATCACAGTTGCCTTGCCTTTATCTGCCTTAGTGATCACTATTTCCTCTTCTTTTCGCAATTTAAGAAGTGCTTGTTGTTCATCTCGAGTAAGGTTCATCCTTTCTGGTTGTTGTTTTTTGATAATACTAGATATACCGTTTCGTAGCGCATCTGCCTGATTTTCAGGTAGCTGGTTGAGGGCGGATTCTACGCAAGGAATAACATCCTCAGCTTTTAAGAATTTTGTACTTAACGAGAAGTTTAAACCCTTTTCCAACAATCTTTGTTCGGTTTGCGATAGCGGCCTATCTGATAAATTAAATACTTTAGAATATTGTCGAGCCCTGTCATCAAAAGAACTAGCAGAGGTACATTTATCTTTTGAAGTTAATAAAGTGCTGAACTTACGTACTTGTCTTTCTTTTATGTGCTCGGTCTGTGCGGCCAAAACCTCGGCGTGTTTTCCACAAATGTTGCAGAAATCCACTTCAGATAACACATGTCGCAATTCGGACTTCAAACTGGAGGCTTTCGATCGCGCGTTTGTCAGGTTTTCATTGGTCCTGTGGATCCTTTGTTTTAAGAACACTTTGGATGCGTTTTCGGCAGCCTTCCGAGAATTGCGAGAATTATCCGGAGGTTTGACCACCAAGTCCCTTGGTATGATTCTATTCTGCTGGCATCTCAAGTTGTAGATGCGATGATTATACCATTTCGCTTCCGTCTCGGCTGTTCGTACCAACTCGCTGGCCAGTTTGCGAACTCGAGGCTCGTAGGAGTCAGCAAAGTATTTGAATATATTCGAGACCGATCGGGAGTCCATAATCATGAAAATAGAGTTTGCAATGAATCGGTTATAGTAAGTTTTTGGTAACGTTTCGCTTCTGAACACAGAAGCTTCGTCAGACCAAGGGTGTTGATACGAACAGTGTTCAGGTATAAATGGCATTCTCTTGACCAATCCTGAGTTCACTAAGCTACACAGGGGAGATCAAGATAATTGATCAAGATAATTGATCACACCTAATTGCTGTGTTCATCCCTAATTGTTTATTAATTGTTCAGGTCAGCGTATGCCGACACACTGCTTACGTAATCATGTGCGTATTAGGTGTGATGTTCGTTAATCCTAATCCGCTGCAAAACCGAACGCCAGATAGTTGAGATATCCGCCCCATCCACCTTGTTCACCGCATTCGCCCCAGCCTTTGTTATTTCAACAGCCTCGGCGTGAAGTCTTTCCCTATAAGATTTCACACCCCGTCTTATCACTTTCACGTTATCAAGATCTACGCTGTGTCCAGTGTCTAACACGTGTTCAGCTAGGGCAGAATCCCGAATCAGTGATTGATATTCACTGGGATTGCGGGGTCGCTTTCCCACTCGTTTTCTGTGTTCGTTTACCCTAGTGCAGAGTTCTCTAGACGTTTGTCCAATGTAAACACCAGCGCAACCCTTGCAGTTGATTTTGTAGATGCAGTTCGTCGCACAACCTAAAGGAGTCTTATCTTTGAGATGCATTAATACGGAGCGGAGAGTTCTACCTGCCTTATATGTAACTAATACCTGCGCTATTCAACATTCGACTTATTCCTTCGGAGGCGCTTTTGACATACGGTAGAGATACCGTAGCTCGCCAAACTTTTTCCGTCTTCGGTTGCGGATGTTTAACTCGGTTCAACTGGCGCTTAATTAAGCTCTTGGGGTAACCATGATTTGCAAGTCGGCGACTGACTTCTTCATGAGCTCGTCTCTTATCTGCATCATCGCTGCAAAGGCGGTCAACCTTGTAGAATAGCGATTTTGCTATGGACTGAAATACCCTTTTAGGGTGCGCAGATGTGAATCTCAAAATGGCATCCGTGTCGATAGGCTTACGATATACCGTTGTTCTTATCTTGCCGTTGTCTTTTTGCGCGAGACAGTCCAAGAACGGAAGTGTCCCTTCCGTAGACTCGGTTTCTTTTGTGACCTGGATTTTTGGATTCAAACTATTGAGATAACTATGAAATGCTTCTAGTCTGTTTCGCTTTATAATGACGAATGTATCGTCGACATAGCGCCACCATATCTTCGGTTTTAACGCTTCGTTTCTCAAAGCTATCTCTTCGAAGTGCTCCATGTACATATTCGCTAGCACTGGAGAAATGGGTGAGCCCATCGCTAAACCATCGTTTTGCTTGTATAGCTGTCCATTAAATAAGAAGTGGTTCATATTTAGACAAATTGCTACACCGTTGATGATTTGTTGTACACTCAAGTTGGTACGATCCTTCAGGGTCATATCGGAGTTGAGTGATTTCCTCACTAATTCTAAAGCGCTTGTAGTGTCAACATTCGTGAACAAGGAGCTTACATCAAAACTAACCATCATCTCATCCTCCCCAATTGTTACGGTACTTAAGCGACGAACAAAATCAAACGAGTTCTTAATAAAAAATTCGTGTTACCAACTAATGGTTTCAAAAGCTGAGCAAGGTGCTTAGCCAATTCGTGTGTTGGGGATCCAATGCCGTCTACAATGGGCCTTAAGGGGATGCCTGCCTTATGTATCTTCGGAAGTCCATAGAACCTGGGTGTCTGAGCAGATTTTGGGTAGAGCATGAACCATAATCTTTGACCAAGGTTTTCCTTAATTCCTCGCAGGTATCTTGAAACAACCCTCTTACGGTTATTCATAATGGTCGTAGCTCTAAGGTTGTCAATAACCTGATACGGACCTTCAGCAAGGTGTGACTCTGCCTTATCTCTATAATCACTTTTAGAAAGAATCACAGTTGCCTTGCCTTTATCTGCCTTAGTGATCACTATTTCCTCTTCTTTTCGCAATTTAAGAAGTGCTTGTTGTTCATCTCGAGTAAGGTTCATCCTTTCTGGTTGTTGTTTTTTGATAATACTAGATATACCGTTTCGTAGCGCATCTGCCTGATTTTCAGGTAGCTGGTTGAGGGCGGATTCTACGCAAGGAATAACATCCTCAGCTTTTAAGAATTTTGTACTTAACGAGAAGTTTAAACCCTTTTCCAACAATCTTTGTTCGGTTTGCGATAGCGGCCTATCTGATAAATTAAATACTTTAGAATATTGTCGAGCCCTGTCATCAAAAGAACTAGCAGAGGTACATTTATCTTTTGAAGTTAATAAAGTGCTGAACTTACGTACTTGTCTTTCTTTAATGTGCTCGGTCTGTGCGGCCAAAACCTCGGCGTGTTTTCCACAAATGTTGCAGAAATCCACTTCAGATAACACATGTCGCAATTCGGACTTCAAACTGGAGGCTTTCGATCGCGCGTTTGTCAGGTTTTCATTGGTCCTGTGGATCCTTTGTTTTAAGAACACTTTGGATGCGTTTTCGGCAGCCTTCCGAGAATTGCGAGAATTATCCGGAGGTTTGACCACCAAGTCCCTTGGTATGATTCTATTCTGCTGGCATCTCAAGTTGTAGATGCGATGATTATACCATTTCGCTTCCGTCTCGGCTGTTCGTACCAACTCGCTGGCCAGTTTGCGAACTCGAGGCTCGTAGGAGTCAGCAAAGTATTTGAATATATTCGAGACCGATCGGGAGTCCATAATCATGAAAATAGAGTTTGCAATGAATCGGTTATAGTAAGTTTTTGGTAACGTTTCGCTTCTGAACACAGAAGCTTCGTCAGACCAAGGGTGTCGATACGAACAGTGTTGAGGTTTAAATGGCATTCTCTTGACCAATCCTGATTTCTCTAAGCTAGACAGGGGAGATCAAGATAATTGATCAACACCTCCTAATTGCTGTGTTCATCCCTAATTATTTATTAATTGCACAGGTCAGCGTCTGCTGACACTGCTTACGTAACCATGTGCGTATTAGGTGTGATGTTCGTTAATCCTTATCCGCTGCAAAACCGAACGCCAGATAGTTGAGATATCCGCCCCATCCACCTTGTTCATCGCATTCGCCCCAGCCTTTGTTATTTCAACAGTCTCGGCGTGAAGTCTTTCCCTATAAGATTTCACACCCCGTCTTATCACTTTCACGTTATCAAGATCTACGATGTGTCCAGTGTCTAACACGTGTTCAGCTAGGGCAGAATCCCGAATCAGTGATTGATATTCACTGGGATTGCGGGGTCGCTTTCCCACTCGTTTTCTGTGTTCGTTTACCCTAGTGCAGAGTTCTCTAGACGTTTGTCCAATGTAAACACCAGCGCAACCCTTGCAGTTGATTTTGTATATGCAGTTCGTCGCACAACCTAAAGGAGTCTTATCTTTGAGATGCATTAATACGGAGCGGAGAGTTCTACCTGCCTTATATGCAACTCTAATACCTACGCTATTCAACATTCGACTTATCCCTTCGGAGGCGCTTTTGACATACGGTAGAGATACCGTAGCTCGCCAAAATGTTTCCGTCTTCGGTTGCGGATGTTTAACTCGGTTCAACTGGCGATTAATTAAACTCTTGGGGTAACCATGATTTGCAAGTCGGCGATTGACATCTTCATGAGCTCGTCTCTTATCTGCATCATCGCTGCAAAGGCGGTCAACCTTGTAGAATAGCGATTTTGCTATGGACTGAAATACCCTTTTAGGGTGCGCAGATGTGAATCTCAAAATGGCATCCGTGTCGATAGGCTTACGATATACCGTTGTTCTTATCTTGCCGTTGTCTTTCTGCGCGAGACAGTCCAAGAACGGAAGTGTCCCTTCCGTAGACTCGGTTTCCTTTGTGACCTGGATTTTTGGATTCAAACTATTGAGATAACTATGAAATGCTTCTAGTCTGTTTCGCTTTATGATGACGAATGTATCGTCGACATAGCGCCACCATATCTTTGGTTTTAACGCTCCGTTTCTCGAATCTATCTATTCGAAATGCTCCATGTACATATTCGCTAGCACTAGAGAAATGGGTGAGCCCATCGCTAAACCATCGTTTTGCTTGTATAGCTGTCCATTAAATAAGAAGTGGTTCATATTTAGACAAATTGCTACACCGTTGATGATTTGTTGTACACTCAAGTTGGTACGATCCTTCAGGGTCATATCGGAGTTGAGTGATTTCCTCACTAATTCTAAAGCGCTTGTAGTGTCAACATTCGTGAACAAGAAGCTTACGTCAAAACTAACCATCATCTCATCCTCCCCAATTGTTACGGTACTTAAGCGACGAACAAAATCAAACGAGTTCTTAATAAAAGAATTCGTGTTACCAACTAATGGTTTCAAAAGCTGAGCAAGGTGCTTAGTCATTTCGTGTGTTGGGGATCCAATGCCGTCTAAAATGGGCCTTAAGGGGATGTCTGCCTTGTGTATCTTCGGAAGTCCATAGAACCTGGGTGTCTGAGCAGACTTTGGTTAGAGCATGAACCAAATACTTTGACCAAGGTTTTCCTTAATTCCTCGCAGGTATGTTGAAACAACCCTCTTACGTTATTCATAATGGTCGTAGCTCTAAGGTTGTCAATAACCTGATACGGACCTTCAGCAAGGTGTGACTCTGCCTTATCTCTATATACACTTTTAGAAAGAATCACAGTTGCCTTGCCTTTATCTGCCTTACTGATCACTATTTCCTCTTCTTTTCGCAATTTAAGAAGTGCTTGTTGTTCATCTCGCGTAAGGTTCATCCTTTCTGGTTGTTTTTTTGATAATATAGATATACCGTTTCGTAGCGCATCTGCCTGATTTTCAGGTAGCTGGTTGAGGGCGGATTCTACGCAAGGAATAACATCCTCCGCTTTTAAGAATTTAGTACTTAACGAGAAGTTTAAACCCTTTTCCAACAATCTTTGTTCGGTTTGCGATAGCGGCCTATCTGATAAATTAAATACTTTAGAATATTGTCGAGCCCTGTCATCAAAAGAACTAGCAGAGATACATTTATCTTTTGAAGTTAATAGAGTGCTGAACTTACGTACTTGCCTTTCTTTTATGTGTTCGGTCTGTGCGGCCAAAACCTCGGCGTGTTTTGCACAAATGTTGCAGAAATCCACTTCAGATAACACATGTCGCAATTCGGACTTCAGACTGGAGGCTTTCAATCGCGCGTTTGTCAGGTTTTCATTGGTCCTGTGGATCCTTTGTTTTAAGAACACTTTGGATGCGTTTTCGGCAGCCTTCCGAGAATTGCGAGAATTATCGACACCCTTGGTCTGACGAAGCTTCTGTGTTCAGAAGCGAAACGTTACCAAAAACGTACTATAACCGATTCATTGCAAACTCTATTTTCATGATTACGGGTTGCTGTTTTGCTCGCCCAGCTTTTGTGATGGGTCGTGTTGTGATAGTAGAGGTTATATTAGGGGATATCACCGGTGGTGCTGATGTTGGGTCTGGCGGATTAGCTGAGTCAACTATATTGTCCATGAACGCCAGTTTGACTCTGTCAATCGAGACCGTGTCGTGTCGACCGGCGCGGTCAATCACAACTGTTTTTTGAGACCGATGCATTATCCTAAATGGTCCAGCATACCGAGAATGAAGAGGTTGCTTCACCATGTCGTTTCGGCGAAAGACATACTGACAATTTGCCAACTCCCTCCGTTCATGGGAGTACCTCGAAGTCGCGGGGATGATGATGTAAACGATTCATATAATGTCGCAAGCATTCCACATAATCTCCATAGACAAATGGCGATTGTCTGGCTGGGAGACATATTCAACAGGTAATGCAATGGTTCGACCGTATGTTAACTCGGAGGCAGTGGCTTGCAAGGGGTTTTTGAAGGTTAACCTTAAACCTAAGAGGTCAATAGGTAGCACTTCGGTCCAGTTAGTAACTCCCTGTGCCATTAATGCGGCTTTGAGTTGCCTGTGCAACTTATCCACCATACCATTCGCAGCACGGTGATAGGCAGTAATTCGGTGATGTTGACAACCCAGGGCAGCCAGCAATTTACTGAAGGCGCAATCGAAATGGGAACCTCGGTCCGATGTAACGATACTCGGCCAACCGAAATGTGCTACCCAACGTTCGAAAACTGCGTGCGCAACTGTTTCGAAATAGCAGTTTGGTAGCGGAACGGCCTCGGGATACCTGGTGAAACGGTCTATTCGGGTGAGGATGTATGTATAGCCACGTGAAGGTGGTAACGGGCTAACAAGGTCTACGTTGATGTGAACAAAACACTCATCCGGTTCGGCAAAAGCTCCTAATAGGCTTTTGTGTGTCGGTGGATTTTTGTGCGTTGACAATCACCGCACGCTTTAGCCCATGTCTGAACGTCCCTAATGGCCTTCGGCCAGCTAAATCTACCCGTAATTAGTTTAACACTAGCACAGATGCCAGGGTGGGAAAGATTATGTTGGGTATCGAACAATCGTCGTCTGAACGCGGACGGAATCAGTGGTCCGGGTGCAGTTCATGAAACGTCACACAGGATATCACACGAGCCATCGGGCAAGGGTAGATGTCTTAAGTTGAGGGAAGTGGAATACCTAAGCTGTGCAGTATCGGCTTCGACAGCTTGCGCTTCAGGGATTTCTTTTAGGTCGAGGGAAGATGGCAACTCTACCACGCTTATTCTAGATAGAGCATCTGCGAAATGGGTTTGAGCACCTAAGTTACGTTGTATGTCAGTTGTGAATTGACAGACAAAATCCAGGTGGCTCGTCTCTCTTGGGTAGTATCCATCCGCCGATCTGCTCAGTGAGTGAATGTGGGGCTTATGATCAGTAAACACCTCGAACTGCATGCCCTCCAGAATTTGGCTTAAGTGTTTGATCCCCAGGTATATTGCTAATAGCTCTCGATCCAATGTGCTATACCGAGTCGCTGCCGGTTGGATTCCCCTCAAGAAAAACGACATCGGGAACCATGAGCCGTTAACATACTGTCGAAGCACTGCTCCCACTTCTTCGGCGGATGCGTCCATGAATAAAGACAGAGGTGCATCTGGCATATAGTGGTTGAGGTATGTCATATCGGCGACATGCTATTTGAGCGACGTGAATGACGATTGGTCTTCGTCCGGTAAACATAACGTCTAAGCCTAACAAAGAGAAGATCGCTTAATGGCTGGAAGACGCACGCGCACTGTGGGATAAAATGTTCGTAAAAATTTACCAGCCCAAGAATTCGTCTAAGCTCTTTAAAAGAGAAGGGCTCTGGGAAGTTCAGGATTGTTCCCGTATTTTCTTCAAGTGGCTGAATACCCGAAGCCGAGAGCCGATGTCCTTGGAAATCGAATGTTGTCTGACCAAAACTGCACTTTGTCGCGTTGATCGTAAACTCATGACTAGACAAACAATCAAATAGTGCAGCTAGGTGACAAACATGGTAGTCCTTAGAGCAACTAGCGATCAGTACATCGTCGAGTTAAACCTACGCGATATCGATACTTCGACAAACCGGATCCATAAATCGCTGGAAGGTTTGAGCCGCATTGCGCAGACCGGAAGGCATACGAACGAACTCGTTAAGTCCAAACGTCGTAGTAACAGCCGTCTTCAATATATCCACTTTATCTACTGGGAATTTTTTTATGCCCTAACCAGGTCTACTTTGCTTAAAATGGTACAAACGTGAATATTGGCTGTTAGGTCCTAAATATGCGGAATGGTGTACCTATCGGGTACCGTTTTCTCGTTCAGCCTACGGTAATCACCACAGGCGCACCAATCGTGAAAGGTCTTTTTAGGCGCCCTGTGTAGAGGAGAGGACCAGGGGCTAATAGATGGCTGTATAATGCCTAACTACAACATGTGCTGGAACACTTTGCGTGCGATCTAAAACTTCTCTGGCGGTAATCGCCTTGGTCTACTGCAAACCGGAGAACCACTGGTGGTGATGTGGTGTTCTATCGGTATAGTAACCGCCGGTAGTGCAGTATTTGACGATTGGAATAATTTAGGATATATCACGAACAAAATGATATAGCAGGGTTCTACTTCGCCAAAATTTAACACATTGGAAATCGTTGGATCTCTGCTCGGGGTACCAAGAGCTTTAAGACGAGCTGATCCATCTCTCAGCTGCGAGCGGCGAGAATGTCGAACGAGTGTAAGAAATTAAAGCATAGGATCGCAAATGGAACCACAGCGATTGTAAAAATACAGCGGAATTCACGACGTAAACCTAAATCAAGGTTCAAGGAGCGTTGACCGTAGGTTGTTAAAAGGGATCCGTTAGCCGCTTTTATGTGTTGGCTCATCGGATTGGACGTTGTGCAGGTGTCTATTGGCATAACACTGATTTCGGCACCAGTGTCTACTAGAAAACGTAGACCTGTGGACTTAACCTTGATAAAGAAGAGACGACTAAAACTCTTCGGGCGAACAACAGTAATTGCGGGACCGAGATTTTTCCTGGCCATGTGTGATAGGCGCAAGGTGTTATGCAACGCCGCACATTATCCCTGTACCTCCGATGGATCCAGAAAATAGGTGACCGAGTGTGACTACTCACGCGTTGGCGGGGTTAAATGCGTGACTTATTTTAAAGTGTGAGGTTTCAAACCTCATTGCGTAAAGCTTAAACCTCAGACAGTAGATCCGTTTCGCTAACTTCCGCTGGATTACTCTGTTTGCGTGATCGTCCTGCGGTTACCGTGGAAATATGGGAATCTGGATAGCAACGGATACATTCAGCGATGTTGTCCGTCATTTCTGCAAAGATACCGGAGTGCTTTTTGCAGCAACCAAAATGGGTTGCACACACACAGCAGGCGGCGCATCTCCATTCGTAAGGTAGATGGCTTTTTGTTTGCAATTTCTAAGTTGCCGA
>JACCGJ010004678.1:0-41491 GCA_013407085.1 Atriophallophorus winterbourni
AGAACGTGTGAAAAGTACGAACTGTATACCCGATATCGAAGTGCCGGGTGCTCAACCGCATACCGTCGAAGGAAATCTGGGCGCGTGATTGGCTTTTAGCCACCTTCAGCCCTGTGCAACTTGAACTTGAACTTGAACTTGAACTGAACTTGAACTTTGCGCGGTACGTTCAACTTTGTTGCATTTCCCACGCTCCGATAAATATCATTACGAATCTTTGCTATTCCTTGAATTTGCAGTAAAATAGAATAACTATTTTACTATATTATTGATATTTTTCTGATTAATTACGCCAGTAATAAAATCAGCTTGTATTTTTCTACTGAACTATCATTACTCACATTCTACCGATAGATATGAGTTCAAAAAATACCTGCCTTAACGGAAAATGTGGCAAAATGGTGGCTAAGGGCATCGAGTGCACAGCTTGCAAGCGCTGGGCTCACCCTAGCTGCTCAGGCATACATAAATCTCACTACGGGATTTATGCAAAATACCGCTGGTTGCAGTGGTATTGCTCCGGCTGTCACGAGGCTGCCACTGACGCCGCTTGCCAAAAGCCAAGGAATAGAGTGACGTCGCGAAGCTCGTCAGATGTTGCAGCCGCTCAATCGTATGCATCTGTGGTAAGAACAAATATATGTTCTGAGACTACAGCAGGCAACGCTATAGCGCTCAAATCTAGCCGGCTGCAAAGTTCTTCCAAGCAAGCTACCTCTCCTAAGGTGGTAAATGGAGCAAGGACTTCAAGTAAGCGTGCTAACAAAAAGGCGAAAAAAGGGCATCCCCTGACGTAGACGTAGCTCTCCAGGTACCTAGTCCTTCAAAGCAAGCTTCCTCTCCGAAGGTCGTAAACGTAGCCCAAACTCCGCAAAAACGTACCAAGCAAGGTAAAGCCCATACTCAACGGAAGAAACATGGAAATGTTGCTGGCTCACCCGACCTGGATAAAATTATCCAGGAATTAAACGGTTTGCGTAAGCAAGTTGAGTCACTTAATGGCACTTCTTATTACTCTTCAAAAACTAGAACCCGAAATGTTCTAGTTTTCAATCGAGCGGAGCCTTTTATTAGGGAATCTAAAAGTCGAAGAGATTTTGATCGCAGATGTATTAGCGATCTCATCCGGATGGTAGGTCTAAAGCCTTCTACTCCCACGGTGCGAGTTCACCGTGTAGGGAGATGGAAGATGGATAACCGCCCTAGGCCGATACTGGTAGAATTCAAGTACCAGGCGGATCGGGATGCGTTATTGTCTAGGGCTGAATACATCGCCACAACAACTCTAGACAAGCTTCAGGTTAAGCCAGACAACCCTCCATCTCATATTAGACAAAACCCTTCCGCTCCACATAGGAGAAACTTCGCTTTAAGGACATCTGCTATCCGTAAGACTGATGCAAACCGTAGCGCTAGTGAATCCGTTAAGATCTTACCGAAAAGCTCATCGCTACGAGTCTGGCTGTCCGGATTAGACGACGTTGACGCGCTTATCGAAAATGAAGATGGGAGCCAAGCAAATTTCTCCAGTTGTTGCTCTTCGATAGAGGCGGCCTCAATCTTTAGTCAACGGTCCGTAACACCCATGCAAGAGGTCGTTGAACCAGATACTCCTGCTTTAAGTAGCACGCCAAAAAACGTGCACCTCCCTCGGGTGCTTCGACCGAGGGCCAATCAGGGTTAGTTTCAGAAGCACGCAAAACCAGCGCCCCAGTGCTGTACGCTAATGTGTGCAGCATAAGGAATAAGTGGGCTGACCTCTCTCTTCGTGTGGCTGAGTTGCACCCCCGGGTCATAGCGCTTTCTGAGACCTGGCTGTCTGCGATTGATGAGGTGCCGGTAAACATCAGTGAACAGTATCTCGTCATAAGATGCGATAGGCCGGGCGATAGGAGAGGCGGTGGCGTTGCACTGCTCTTGGAGTATGGTTTGCACAACATGGGTACAGGGATATCTCTAGCCATTGAAAACGTCCAAGTTGTTACGAGTATTCTGACTTGCTACAAGTCATCTCTCGCAATTGCTTGTGTCTACGTCACTCCCAGTGCATCCATACAGGAGTTTACACAGCTTATTGAGACACTCGACGGTTTGTTTCACTCAGCTCACAGTGTACTTATCTTGGGTGATTTCAACCTCCCAGACATAGATTGGCCTGTCCCCACTGGTCTAGTCACCCAGCAATCTGACACCTTTCTCGAATGGCTCCATAATCATGCGCTGCACCAGCATGTCAATGATCCTACAAGGTTTCGCCATGGATGCACTCCATCCACTCTTGACTTGGTATTGTCGTCCCAGCTAGAAGCCATTAGTCATTTAAAGTACCTACCGCCGCTCGGCAAAAGTGATCACGTAATGATAAGCTTCGAAGCGATATTGCGTTTTCGCAAACCTTTCTCTCGTCCTAGACGCAATTTTAGGCGTGTAGACTGGGGTTTACTCTTGCAGTCTTCAAAATCTTCCCTTCAGTTATCTAGCGATTCAAATGTAAATGAAAACTGGGATAGAATTTCTAAGTATCTAAACGAGTTACAAGACAAGCACGCTCCGCTGCAGTGTGTGAGAAGGCATCGAAGGCCACCCTGGTGGTCTCCTCGAGTCCGTAGGTCTACCCGTAAACGGGATCGTCTATGGCGGCAATATAAGCTATCCCTTACTTCGGGTTCTTGGGCCCGCTACAAAACCGCTCGGAATGCCTGTGTTAAATTACAACGTGTGCTCAAACAGCATTTTGAGTTATCTCTAGCTAGGGATGCTAAATCCAACCCGAAAAGGTTTTATAGCTACGCACAGTCAAAAGGAAAAACTAGGGAAAACATAGGGGATTTGAAACTGGAGGACGGAAAAGTTGCCGATACCGACCTGTCTAAGGCGACTGCCTTCTCAGGGTTTTTCAGTAGCGTTCAACGACGGGATAATTCTTCAAACGCACCGTCAGGTCTGCTTAACCTGACACCTGGTGTCCATGTATTAGATGAGTTGTCCTTCAATGAGGCTGAGGTGTTTGACGCACTTATCCATGTTCGGGTCAACAAATCTGAGGGACCGGACGGCATCTACTCAATTATGCTTAAAAATCTTGCCTCAGTGCTTGCCGAACCGTTTTGCCAGCTCTTTAATTCATGCCTGCAACTAGGAGTTGTTCCCAGTAAGTGGAGGGAAGCCATAGTCGTGCCAATACACAAAGGCGGTTGCAGGTCAACTGTTGGTAACTATAGACCGGTCAGCCTGACCAGCACCGTCTCGAAAGTAATGGAAAAACTGCTGCGTGATAAAATCTGTCAGCATCTTTGTCGGCATTCTCTGTTGAGTGTAACTCAGCATGGATTTCTTAAGGGTAGATCCTGTCTGACTAACCTCCTTAGCTTTCTCAATACTGCCACTAAAAGGATGGATGAAGGGAAGCCTGTCGAAGCCCTCTACCTAGACTTCAGTAAGGCTTTCGATTCCGTAAATCACCGCCTTCTAGAGATTAAGCTAGCAGCCAAAGGCATACGTGGTAGTCTACTTGCTTGGATAAAGGCCTTCCTTACAGGTAGGACATTCCGAGTGAGAGTAGGATGTACGCTGTCGAATCAAACCGACGTGATCAGTGGTGTACCCCAAGGTTCGGTACTTGGCCCTCTTCTATTCCTGATTTTCATCGATGACTTGTCCTCTGAATTGAAGTGCCCATGCTTCATTTTCGCGGATGATGTGAAATTCATCGGATCAACGGATGAAGAGACCTTGATGCACGACCTTGAGCGGGTCATAAACTGGTCATACCAGTGGGATCTCCCACTGAACTTAAATAAGAGCCAACTCTTGTCAACACTGGTTGATAAGATTTCGGTCCAGGTGGCGGGGAATTCCCTCAGTGTTAACGCCACACAGTGTGTTAAGGATTTGGGTGTACTGGTTAGGGCTGACTTCAAATGGGAGGACCAATGTGCCGCTGCGGCTCAGCGTGCACGCAAGGTACTTTTTCGGCTGAAATCAGTGCTATCGAGCAGAAGACCCGATGTATTCCTGCCACTGTACAAGGCATTAGTTCGGCCGCATCTTGAATACTGTGTTCAGGCGTGGTGTCCTCACTACAAAAAGGACATCCTTCGACTTGAAAGTGTACAGCGCCTCGCAACTCGCATGATTGAAGGTCAGCGAGGGAAACCGTACGCTGTGCGCCTAATGTCTCTCGATCTTTTCTCCCTTAGGCGCCGTCGTTTAAGAGGTGACTTAATAGAAACCTTTAAGATCTTGAAGGGTTTGAGTGGCGTGCAAATGAACGACTTCTTTACCTTAAGTCCCGAGCTGGGCACCCGGGGCCACTCACTTAAAATTGCTAAGAAACGATGTCGGCTAGACTCCAGGAAACACTTTTTCAGCCTTAGGGTTGTTAACTTCTGGAACATTCTTCCAGAAGAACTTATATCCTGCAGTACCGTGTCTAGTTTTAAGCAGGGGTTGGACCGCAACTGGGGTAAGTTGTTTCCTGAATACTCGCCTTAATTGCTTTACAAGCTTAGGTTTTTCATCTTTTAGCGTTATCCCGTAAATATACTGAGGGCTAGAGTTCTCTGTGTTTTTTAATTTTTATTATACACAATGCTACTTCAGCTAACCTCTCACCGTGCTGGTGAAGAGAAACTGCTTTTTCTTTTTCCAGCATCGGCTATAACGCGGTGCTTCTTAAGTTCAACCCGGATAATCTCTTGGCTTCGCGATCGGCGAAGATTTCAAACAGACAAAAAGAATATACGTTTTGGCAGTGGTGGGTGCATCTCTGCAGCTTTCCACCGAAAGAAATTCTGTACGCTCGATTGGCTTGTTAGCCACATACTGTCCTGTGCAAACTGAACTGAACTGAACTGAAATTCAAGGTCGCAATGATCGCGCAAAATTCTTCGTTGTTTATTACACTGTTAGAAGGAAAACTTTTAATCAAAAATGAAGGGTGACCTACGCAACTCATCAAAAGTGTAATTCCAATTTATTTTTATGTTTTAAGGCCTTACAAGAAGCCACAGTGGCGTTCATCTTGCACTAATGATGGCATAATTGGTCCATTTATGACATAAAGGCACTCCGGGTCTTCAAGGATGGTGGTTACAACATAGTTTCCTTTACTATTTTCTTTCTCATATATGTCTAGGCCTGGGCATCCTGACAGTATCTTAGGCCACGTGCAGTCTCTGACTGTGCGGCACTTTGCCTGGATCAGGTACTGTTTCCTCAGATATGTCATTCATTGGTTCTACTTTGCTGTTACGTCGTGGATTGTAGCTGATGATTTTACCAGTGACCACTTCGCGTTCTTACTGCAATATCTTTAACTCCTCGGACGTGAAGGAAACATCTTTACCTGAAAAAATGAAAAATAGCAGTTCAAATATTGAATGAGGCTCTGTATGGTCCTGGTCGATTTTAGATCCAGGCAAGGAAATGCGCGAGAAAACGGGGAATATTCATCAATCGTAGTCAGAATATAACGTCTGAGAGTTGAAAAAGGAATCGGTCCCTTAAAATCAAGTCTAAATCGCGCTATCGGTTTCATAACTTTTATTAAATGACCAAACCACATGGAAAAAGCGAGTCGCGCCTGGATGACACAAGTTCTCATGTAGGATTTTCAAATCATTTAGCGAATGTCTTGATGAGCAGTATGCTTTCGAGTAGCCACGGATGTGCAATCGTTCAGTACCTCTGTGTTGTGCCGCTATCACCGTTCCAAATTGATTTGCCACCGGTAGTTACCTGTATGCGGAAGCACGCTTAAGTCTTACTGCCGTTTCTATTTTCATTTTTTCGTCTGTCTAGGCCTGGACAACCTGACAGTGTCTTACCGCACATGCAGTCTATGACTATGCGACACTTTTCCTGGATCAGACTTGTCATTTAACGTATGATCTTGACAGCATCTGCATTTTGATTGAATTTCTCGTCGATAGGCGATATCGTAGAAGAATTTTGACAGCTAAATACGCCAGGCAATCGATCTTTGTCGTTTTTCATTTACCCTCCGAACTCTGATTCATACATAAAAGCCACGGACCGCTGATCAGTTATGCGTTCCCAGTAGATAATACTGCAATTTTCTAATTTCTTTTACTAAGGCTTATGCTTTCTTTACTACAGCGGAAGGTCTCCGTTCACTAGAACTTAGCGTTTGAAAGAAGAATGCTAATGAACGACCGTTTTTGTTCAGTGCTCCAGAAATAGCGATATCGGATGTATCGGTTTCTACCATCAGATGGCACTTGTCGATCCACTGTGATTACTACAGCTTCCATCAATTCTGACTTGAGAGCTTCATAGCTATTCAAGAATTATTAGACAAATGAAACTTCAAGTTGTTAAAAAGTGGCAAATTTAATCAGAAAATTTGGAAAATTATTAAGAATAGTATGCGAACATATTAAATAATCGTTGCTGTGATTTCTGATCAACCGGGAAAAGATGGGGAATCATCCCTGTCTGGTTTGATCTATCCGAACGAAATGTTATATCCTATTAAACAGATTTCTTGCGGCAAACGTGCGTTTCTTGTTGTTGGACGTCAACCTGTATTGTTTAGCGATCTGTGAGAATTTATCCAAGTTGTGATTACGCTCTTTACGATATGTTTCAGAGTGATTTTGTCATTATAAATCAATGTTCCACCGAAATATTCTTTGCAACTCAACTCATTGATAGTGCGCTGAATGAAGCTACACTATTAGTTACACTGAATGCTATTCTATAAAATTGATACATATTATCACAGGCTTCGAATACACTGAATTTTTCCTCTTATTTGATGCGGATTTAATAATACGCGCTTTCTAGATCAGGTATACTGCACACTTCATAGCGGGATTTGATGATGTCGTTTATATGGGGCAAAGTTCGGTGAACCGAGTAATGGTTTGGCTGTAATGAATTAACATGCACTTCTTTAGACGTTCGCTCGTGGTTACCAGCACTTAGGTATGCTAGAGGGATTGAATGGTCAAATTATTGCTTAGTAACTAATCTGTTTCCTTTAGATTGAAGAAATAATTCATCATTCATAAGGTACTGTGCTCGCCCAGAAAAGACAGTTGAACGCTTTCATGATGTTTTCGGAAGTCGTGTCTCTGTGAAGCCCTAGTGAGCCGCATCTATTTCCATCAGCAACAAAGTCCAGTTCCGTTTGCACAGGACGAATGGTGGCTAAGTCTCTAATCGAGCGTTCAGTTTTCTTTCGGTAGTATGCCGCAAAAGAGCGTCCACCAATTTTTAAATAATATCTTCACGGATCCTGAAGATTCGTCCTTAACCTACAGTTTCCAGATGCGGTGCGAATCAGGCGAAACAATTTTCCAAAGTTACGAGTGGCTAGCCGATAACTGTTATCATTGAATCAAGCAAATTCCGAGTTAAAAAGACTGATTACCCGGGGGTTAGGCTTTATTCAATTCGCAATTGGAGTAGTATAGCTGAAAAAGAGAGTATATGATTATGAGATGAATAATGAAGAAGACGCAGTCGTGACCTTCTCCCACGCTGACAGTGTGACGAAAGGATGAATTGGATTGGAATGCGTTTTTCTGGTTTAAAATAGTATGATACAGTAAAGATCAGATCTGCTTGTTGTACAAATTGCAAGGGTAAACTCTTTGTTGCTTTTCAATATATTCAAAAAGTTTACTTTGTGTTGATAGTGAATTAGGTCTAATTGTAGAATCGTGGCGAATGTTTAATCAGTTTCTGTCTTTTGGAGCAGAGCAGTTGAGGGAGTTCCAGCAATTCCATGATCATTTAACAAAAGAGAATAATCTGCGTCATAACCAGCTGGAGCCAGATGACGTAGGGTGACTGTATATTCCCGACCATCTCGTTTTCGAACATGGGCGTATTAAAGGTTGCATTCTAATAATTCTACTACTTTAACGAGAGAATCGTTTTTCGATTCGCGGGAATTCTTTCTAAGGAACACTGAACCTGGCGTGGTGAGCCACGCTGGAGTGGTAGTACCCGTTGCGGAACGGTGATTTTAAGCAAAAATCATTCATCGAGATAGATATTTGTGGTCGTATAAAGTAAAGACCTGATGGAATATAATGCATATGGAAGAATGAACTTCCACTATTCAGAATGAAGGTTACGAGCTTTCAAAGAGAGCAAAATGCACTTCTACTTTAAAAGGTCATTTAATGCAGTCGATTTAAATGTCATGTTTATCACCTTGCTGTGCAAAGGCGTTCCGAAAAAGTATTTCATCATATTGCATGTACCTTATAATCATACATCTAGATGCGGTAAGAGTTACAACGACTTTTCAGCGAAATTCCCCACCGCAATTGGCTCCGGCAATGATGTCCGATTTCTCCTTTTCTTTTCAATTTTGAAATTGATGCCATCGTCGAATTGTGCAGTGATGAAATCACCGCTTTTGGAGTTCACTTATTGTCAGACTGCAAGCTTCTCGAGTTGGACTATGCTGAGGATATAGTTCTGCTCTTCGACTTGTACACTGATGCGTAGTCTGTACTGAAGAATCGAGCTAGTTTTGTGCTCGCATTTGGAACGCGTTTTGCACCTTCTAAGTACAATGCTCTGCTGCAGGACATCGACTTATCAAACCGCACTTTATTACGCGACAATCCGGTGCTCAAAACGCAGATCCTTTCACACATCTCGTTAGTTGAATCAATAATTCTGCATCGTTAAATGACGAGGTCTCGGTACGCATTTCTAAAGCGACCGCAGCATTCCGAGACGTGGGTCATCTTTGGTGTCTGAAAGGACTGCGTCTGTTACTCAAAGTTAAAGTCTACAAAGCTGCGGTTAGGGCTGTTTTACGGCGTGGGCACGAAACTTGGAATTTGCGTAAAGAGCTAATTCGGCCTCTCGAAGCATTTGCCAACCGATGTCTTTGCAACATTTTCGGTGTTGGCTGTTACAGTCGCATACGCAACCATGCTTTAAAAAATAATCTCTTCAATAGTAATGTTGATATAGAGAAGCAGATCAACCTATTTAGGTTACGCTGGTTGGGTCATGTTTTAGGAATGCCAGACCACCGATTTCCGAAACGGATTCTTTTGGCGACGCGTAATTCTCGTGGTGGCCAAACCCTCCTGTAACCCTTACTAGTAACCTTTACAAAGTCTGCGAATCACATCTTTCTAGCTGGGGTCCCAGTAATCAGATATCACATTGGTTAGTCACGCACCACAGAAGTACTGTTCGATTGCATATCCGTATACAATGTCTGCGCATGACCTGTTGGTGTTCATTGAGTCTCATGCTCAGCTCTCGACCGGTTTGTCCGATGTAGTTCTTTTGACAATCTCTACATGTAATCTTGTAGACGATATTCGTTTGTTCTTTGCCAACTTTGTCTTTCGTATTCTTGTATTAATTATGAAGGTTGACGTGTGTTTATGTGGGACATCTACTCCAAGTGACAAAAGTACAAGCATCTCAAGTTGACGGAGGCCTGTGGACCAATAAGAAACCTGTTACAGTGAAAACGAAATATGAGCTCAACCAACTCGCTTGATTGGTGGGAAAGGGATAAACAAAATTCATAAGAAGGAAAGAATTACAAATACATCGCACTATGAAATAAGTTCTGATGATGCTGTCATTTATCGTGACGATGAAACGTCCAACAACAATGGACTAAGCTCAGCGAAACAAATTTGAACTCCATCCGCACCCTGACCGAGGGCTATGATTTTTACAAAAATTGTTGTCTGTTGGGCAACGAGAAAAATCCTACGTTATAATGATGAACTACGTTTTAATTTTCTGGTCGTGCAATTGCACATCATTTTTACATTTTTTTGGATGTAAAACATCATCATCGTGCATCATGAAGCACAAGTCTGGAGCCAAACAAAATCCCAAGCAATATGAAGCAGGAAAAGCAGATAAGCAAGCGCGTGAAAAGGGGAAAGCAGGCCAGTGGAATATGCAAAAGCAAATGCGCAAAAACTAGCTTGTTTTTGTAGTTTCACTCAGTCGGTGTTGCCGCAATATTGAACTCAGGCGAGAGATATCAAAACAACGGTGGCGAACCTCGTCATTCGTTACCCGCTCATCCCATCGAACATTGAGGATGCGTCGGAGACACCAGTGGTCGAAAACCTCTAGTTACTGCATATCCTCCACCCGCACAGGCTACGTCTCGCATCCATAAGTGAGAACTGGGCGAATCGCCGCTCTGTAGATGCGCAGCTTTGTACGTCGGCTGATTTCTCTACGGCTAAATAGAACCCAACGTAGTCGCGAAAACGCCGTGCGCGCAGCTTGTACACGGGTCGGTATCTCATCCCTGGCTTGGCCTGACGGTAGCACGCACGAACCAAGGTAACGAAAAGTGTTCACCATCTCCAAGTTCTCGCCACCAATCTTGAGAGGCAGATGAGGTCCAGTGGCGGTGGTAAAATACTTAGTTTTGCGCGTGTTGATTCGTAGCCCCAGCATAGAAGCAAATGAGCTGAGGCGTTCCAGGGTCGTCTGAAGCGTTTCAGGATCATCCCCCAAGATTACGATGTCGTCAGCATACTCCAAATCGGCAATCGAAACGCTCGGACTCAGTATCACACCGGACGCTGAACTAACCAAGATGACACTATCGCCGACACCCTGCGCAGAATGGCGTTGTCGTAGCGGAGGACAAATGAAGACTTGGCTCGCCACCGTGAGATCGGACGTGGAGCTGCTTGGTCTACGATCGGTTTACGGGTGGCGCACGTGGGACCGGACCTGGCTTACAATCTGCGCGGATCTCGCTTCTAACCGCCGAGCGTGGGCGGCTGCAATCCGTGACGTCAATGAAGCCGACTCATCCTCCAGGAGGAGATAGTCGCACTAAAGTAAGTAAAGTAAGTAAGTTTCACTGCATGCGATTTTGTGATTTTTTTGTTTTGTTTTTGTTTTTTATATAAAATAATACCGGATAAAAATTGACACAATAAAATACACTGCCGCCACTGACTTCGGTTTGCAGCCATATCTCGTAAGGTTTCCAGCCAACTATTATTTGGAGCTTTTGGACACCACCCAGGCAAACAAATACGCCTAACTGAGCCCAGCGCTACATGTGAGTTTCTTCATCCCAACGCGCCACGTCATGGACTGGCCACCCGATCGTTTCTCCCAGCTTCTTCCGGGCTCTGCGAACAAGGCATGGTACGTTAAATGGTGAGGAGGCATTCCTAAAACATGTCCCAGCCATCGCAAACGAGCAAGCATCAGCATTTCTCTAAGCCCGTAGCCACCTGGTCCTAACACCCGCTTGCAGACATCTGTATTTTAAAGCGATGCTGCTACCGCATGCGAGCAATCCTACGCAGGCAACGGCTGTCAAAAACAGAAAGCCGACGGACATCTTCCGCTCGGATAGACCAGGTTTCGCAGCCATAAAGTAGTGTAGCACACACTAATGCGTTGACACTCGGCCTTTAGTACGGAGTGAAACATCGCGTCGACGCTACAAGTGGCGAAGGTTAGCAAACGCTGCACCCCCTTTGCGAACACGATGTGAGATCTCGTCCTCGACACAACCGCCAGCAGAGATACAACGGTCAAAGTAAACAGATCTGTCGACAAATTCAAGATTGACATCACACAGTTAGGTTTTTAAGATAGCAGCTCAAATCCTGGGTAAGTGTTTTACACTTGTTAGGCGCACAGCACATGCCATACTTACTTTACTTTTACTTTTGTGCGCCTATCTCCTCCTGGAGAATGAGTCGGCTTCAATGAAGGTTCTTGGGGATTTGGGTACAAAGCGGCGTCCCCAGCACCACTCGGCGTTTGTTCGAATCAGCTTCTCTAGCCTTTGCACAGCCAAGTGCGACCTGTAAGGCAGCAGGGAGTTGCCAGAAAGAGGTGGTCTACCAGACTCTGTTCCAGGTTTTTCCTCAGGGTTTTCTCCCGAAGCCTTTCTCGCGATCGGGTATCCCGCAAGGCAGCGGAGGTTGAAAATCAGGGTTTTCCTTCCCTTAGATGAAATGCCCTCCCAGACTAACGAGCTCCATCTGCCCGAAGCAAACTGGTATTCAGGCGCCAGTCACTCGCCTTCGCCCCTTCTCCTGTTGTTAGAAGCAGTTCCGCCGGGTTCGGGGAGCCACTCGTGCAGGCCAGAAGATGGACTTGGTTGTCAGAGGCTAATTGAGACGCGTGCCATATGCTAGCATTTTATAAACAGTGGGAGCTTATCCCCAGTGCCACATCCGGCTATGACAACCTTTGGAACCACATGCCATACCTTGAAGCTTCAAGTGCCAGGCGGTCCAGGGCTTGTTGCATTATATGAGTGTCATCTCCCAGAAGTGCGATGTATTTTATTATGTGTGTCATAATTTTTATCCGGTTTTATTTTACATTAAAATACAAAAAAACCAAAATAAATCGCATGCAGTGAAATTACAAAAACAAGCTGCTTTTTTGTGCATTTGCTTTTGCGTATTCCGTTTGCCTGCTTTCCCTTTTCCACGTGCTTGCTTATCTGCTTTTCCTGCTTCGTATTGCTTGGCACTTTGTCTGGCTCCAGACTTGTGCTTCATGATGATGATGATGTCATCCGCATACTCTAGATCGGTAGCTCTCTCACCCGGCAGAAGTTCAACACCTGTGCCTACCAGACCAACTAAAGCTTTCCTTAGGACATCGTCGAGCGCTAAGTTAAAAAGGAACGGCGAGATAGGGCAGCCCTGCCGCATGCCACTGGAGATATTGAGCGAGGACGACAATTGTCCGTACGCTCGAACCTTTCCCGAAGTTTAGCATTATAATGCTTTCAAGATCCAAACATACTTCTCGGGCACTCCATGTCTCAGCAGACAGTTCCAAAGACTTTATCGATCGATTGAATCGAATGCCGCTCGGATGTCAAGGAACACCACGATAGTTTATCTACGAAATGCGTGGCGTTGCTCCAGTTATTGACGGAGTGTGAAAATTTGATCTATGCACCCTCGACCGGCACGAAACTCTCCTCACAGATTTGCTCTTCCTGTGAATCGGTGAAGCAAGATGAAGGCCAGTATTTAGGAGCTATTGAAATGTGACTGATACCCCGATGATTTTCACAAGAATCGCGCCGTCCCCTTTTGAAAATCGGAGCAATTACTGATTCTCTCCAAGGGATCGGAACGCGTTCTTCGGCCCATATGTTGGCGAACAGCACTGGAAACTCGCGAACTGAAGCGAAACCGCCATCTTTGAACAATGACGGTACTAAAACATCAGCACCCGATGCCCGATGGCGCTTAAGGCTCCGGACTACACTGTAAACCTCAGATTGAGTCGGAGCCTCGGGAGAAATCGACCATGGGGTACAGTGTTCCGTATTCCCGAAATCAGTGCGTGGAGAAGGCCAGTTAAACTGTGCCTCAAAATGTTCTGCTCATCGCTTTATGCGCTTGTGCATGTTAAAATCTGGCGAACCATCTGCATCGTTTATCAGCTCACTGATGCCTGGTCGTCCGATTCCAGTAGTTCTGATGAGTTGGAACAATTTTCTGAAATCGCCTACAGCTGCCGCAGATTCCATTTCCGTAGCCTTAGAACTCCACCAACTATCCCTGTCGGTTCTCAAACTGGCAACCAATTTACGTTTAATAAGCCTTCGTGACACATCATGTATGCTATCAGCAGAAATCAACCGACGTTTGTCCATTAGTTGGAGAGAATTAGCAGAAACCCAATGTTGAGCAACACGGGAAGTCAGCCCACAACTATCCAACGCGGCTGTTTCCAAAGAGGTTTGTATCCTACTCCATTATTCATCGGTACTATTTTTGGGAAGTGTAGAAAGATGCAAACTGAAATTTGCCAGAAACCCTCGGAGAACCGGGAGATCATTAAGCCTGGCAACATTCAGCTGCCTTGCAACGTTTCTACGTTTCCCACAAAACGCATCAAGAGCCTCATCATCATGAAGCACAAGTCTGGAGCCGGACAAAGTGCCAAGTAATATGAAGCAGGAAAAGCAGATAATCAAGCGCGTGAAAAAGGGGAAAGCATGCAAGCGGAATATGCAAAATCAAATGCGCAATAAGCAGCTTGTTTTCATAGTTTCACTGCATGCGGTTTTGTGGTTTTTTGTTTTGTTTTTTATATAAAAGAATACCGGCTAACAAAATTATGACACATCATAAAATACACTGCCGCCACTGACTTCGGATTTGTATGGTATGAAAGCACGCCTGATCCAGGCAAAGTGCCGCACAGTCACAGACTGCACATGGGCACAGCACTTTATTACTTGACAATCAAGCGCTTGAAATTGTAGATCGCTTTACGTATCGCGGTAGTTGTATCAATAATTCTGCATCGTTAGACGACGAGGTCTCGGCACGCATTTTCAAAGCGACCGTAGCATTCCACAACCTAGGTCACCTCTGGTCACCTCTCTGTTACTCAAGGGTAGAGTCTATAAAGCGACAGTTCGGGCTGTGTTACTGTATGGGTGCGAAACCTGGACCCTACGTAAAGAACACATTCAGCGTCTCCAAATATTTGAAAACTGATGTCTCCGCAACATTCTAGGAGTTAGCTGTTACAATCGCATACGCACCGATGCTCTCCGAATTAAGTTGCTCGGTAGTAATGTTGATATAGAGAAGCAAATCAACCTGCATAGGTTACGCTGGTTGGGTCACGTTTTACGGAGGCCGGACCACCGACTTCCGAAACAGATTCTTTTTGCGACGCCACATCCTGATTGGCGTAAATCTCGGGGAGGCCAAACCGTCACTTGGCATAGGCAGTTAAAAACCCTCACTAGTAACCTTTCCAAAGTAGGCGCAGCGCGTCTTCCAGGCTGGTGTCCCCGCGATCAGTTATCGCAATGGCTAGTTACACTTCAGGATATGTCCAGAAACCGTGTTCAATGGCGGTCTTGCACCAAGCATCTTCTTGGAGTGTTTGTTTAACCTTATATGTTGTCAAGCGGAGTGACGAGAAAAGCTGTTTATGATGCATGACAGTGAAAGCTGCAAGGAAGCTGCCATGTTGATGTCGCTCTACTCGTTCACGAAACTTGTTTGAATGCATGTTCCATTCGAGGTGTAGGCACATCTACCCAGTTTGTTTGTGCTTACTCTTCTATAGATTCCGTAGCAATTTAAATCCCACCCTTCCCCATCTTTTAGGCTTTTACTTTTTCATGGTTGTGTGGCAGTTAAGCATTCGGTACGCGCTACCGGTGTAATGCTGTCTTTGATGATGATGATGCACGTGGGCTAAGATACTATCAGGTTGCCCAGGCCTAGACAGATATGAGGAAGAAAAAAGAACAGGAAATGGTAGTGAGACTCCAGCCTGTTTCAGCATGCAGATCACTACCTCTGGCAAATCAATTTAGCACGGTGTTTGCCGCACAGCACATAGTACTGCACGATTGCACATCCGTGCATCCTAATAGATGGAGGCATAAACAGATACGGTATCTATAGAAGAGTAAACACAAACAAAATAGGATGCGGTTACTATACCACGAATGGAACGTGCATTCAATCACGCTTCGTGAACGAGTAGAGCAATAACAGCACGACAGGTTTTATGTGGCTTTCACTTATGTGCATTGTAACAAGCTTTCTTCGTCACTCCACTTGACAAAATACAAGATTAATGAAACCCTCCAAGAAAATGCTCTGGATTGCGTGAGGCATGACATAGCACTACTATTCAACACGCTCATGGCAAAAATATGCACAAAAGTTACAGTAAATGCGAACGCGAAAACACAGAGTGAAAAAGACCAGGTCACACGTATGCAAATTGTTGCATAATCACTGGGGCGAAGGATTTTCTGAACGTTAGCATTCAAAAATAGCACCCACCCACAATTCCATTGAGATTACAATCAGACAACTACTTTGAATGCAGTGCGTCACGAGAGTGAATGGAAAAACAAAAAAACGGGTGCCATCAAACGAGCGATGAAGATGAAAGCGGGTAATTGGATGCTCACTGTGATAAAGCATCAAGATTCAGGTATGCTATGGTATGAAAGCACAATCCTGATCCATATCTCGTATGGTTTCCAGCCAACTATTAGGTGGAGCTTTTGGACCCCACTCAGGCAAACGAATACGCCCAACTGAGTCTAGCGCTACAGTGAGTTTCTTCATCCCAACGCGCCACGTCATGGACTGGCCACCCGATCGTTTCTCTCAGCTTCTGTAAGGCTTTGCGAATAAGGCGCGGTACGGTAGACGGTAAGGAGGCATTCTTAAAACGTCCAAACCATTGTAAGCATCGGCATTTCTCTCAGTCCGTGGCCACCTGGTCCTAACACCTGCTTGGGGACTCAAAACTCATCTTTGTCAAGTTCAAAGCTACAATTAGTCGGTGCACAGGCAGCAACCACAAACATGTTCCGGGATTGATTGCGAAATCTGCCTTTCTTGCATGAACCCTGTAGTTTTGCTGCACAAAGACGACTGTCGACTGGGATCCGGTCTAACAGTGCGACCTCAGCTCTCTCACTCAAGACGAGTCCGACACCAGCTTGACCAGATACCATGGCATCGTCATCAGTGGACAGGCGTAGATAGTGTGACTTGCGTAAGTTCGAAGGGTTATACAATCGCGTAACTGAGCTAGAGTTATGCATGCGTTTCCGACAAACAGCAAACATCGACATCGAGGCTATCAAGTGTGCGACCCAAGGCTGCCTGTCGTTAATTTGAATAATACGCGCGGGCGGAAGAACGCTCAGGAGGCATTCGAAGTAGCTGAATTTGGAAACCTCGATGAACAAGCTGCACTTCTGTCGGCGCTACCCAGAAAACCACAAAACGGAAAACAGTTATTAAAAAGTTTGCATGCAGTGTAAGATCATTGAAACATTTCGAGCAGAGAGCGTGGGAGCACGGCATCTGCCATTTTACCTGTATTTTCATAATTGCTTGTTGGTGTGATACTACCCGGTTGCCCAGGCCGAAGTAAGGGTTTGGCTTAGGAGGCCCAGTCTCGGCGCGACGATGTAAAACATACATATCACACATAAACAACAGAGTTCTGACTATCGTTGCAAGCGCTGCGGGAGAGATTGTTCCTCCCGAATCGGACTGTTTAGTCATTCAAAAAGTTGCAAAACATGAAATTCATGCGATGTGATGTACATCCATGATCGACATCGACCGACGGAGGCCAACAACAACATTCATTGAAAGACAGTATATTATGATCCTGTAAAGAACGTGATTATGCCTCATTGTGTGCACGTGAGTGTCTCATCAACTAAAAGTTTTTGCGATATCTCAAGACCTTTGAAAATGCGAAGTAAATTTTGATTGTAATGTTCTGGTGACAAAAGTGTCGGTTATGTGGCCGAATGCGTTGGAGAATTTGCTCCATACCCGAATCCCTGTGTGTTATAGCGAGATTGTCTATGAACCATCTCTCAGGTTCATGTTACATAGCTTCACCTATTTCACCCGCTTTTTTCTGTCTAATACTACTAAATTTCAATTCTAACACAGGCAGTTTGAATGTAATTTTGAATTTTTCACATCTTATATTTGACCTAATTTAATTAATCACCAGGTGTGTTAAATACGGTTACGACTTTATTTACACTTACCAATATTTGTTTTACGACTTCGATGGTTCTCCGCTGTCGCAGTTACCACGCCTTGCATATCAAATATAGATTTTTGACTTGCTACACGTGATTCGATTGTTCATTGGCTCTGCAAAGTCTTAACTGCGTGTATTGAAGTGTGCCAATCTAAGCATACTGCTTGGTTTGTGGCTACTCAATCATTGCAACGTTTAACCTATGATGCTCAAAAATATTTGTCCGGATATCGTATTCTCTGTGGACCATGGAAATTCATTTTTCGTTCTATATTTTTAGCGGATCCACGTTCACGGTTGCACACTGATGGTCAACAAGGCCCTTCTGTTCACTTGTATCTATGTTGTGTGTTCTTCGGGAATTATTTTCGCGAATAAAATTGTACTGACCTCTTATCGGTAAGTTCTTGGCCGGATGTTTTTACTCACATTAGTTTTCCCTCTTTCTTAGTGCTCGCGTTCGCTCAGGTTACAGCTCGTTTAAGTTGATATCCTTTTTTCTAGACGGCGTTTAGTTTCTTACTCGTACGAATATTGTTCTCCAGCCAAATTAGGCCAAATTCCATTGGCAACATTTTTCCTAAGGCACGACCTACTTTTGACGTGATTGTCTGTTCAGGTCTTTCCTCTTTCCTGTTGCTATGCAATCGATATCTTGATGGGTATCGCCGGAACCGGAAGTCTGAGGTATGTCTTTTATTTGGTCCGCACTAGCTATCTAGTTTGCCTATGTTTTCCGCGTTACGGCGGGTTTCGAACTTATTCATCTTGATCGGTGAACAGCTTTTTCTCGGGTGAGTTGCCAACGGTTCATCTCAATTTTTACCTCAGCATTCCACGGCCAGTTTCAATTTACGCCTCGGTGTGCTTAATGGTTTTGGGAGCAACTGTTGCAGCCATGTAAGTTTGTCATTGAGTCCGATTCTATTTTTAGTGGGGACCTTTCCTTCGATTTGCTCGCGTACACTTACGTATTTGTGAACAACTTTTCGACTGCTGGCAAAGCAATCTTGACAAAATCGAGGCTCCGTGACCAAGGATTTTCCAGCCTTGAATTGCTGTTTTACAATTCTGGTTTCATGCTGCCTTTTGTGGCGATTATTTTAATGATAAAAACCGATGTGGTCGAGGTGAGTTGCCGTTGAATTCGCGTTCTTTCGTCTGCTTTTTCACCTTGCTTATTGTATCGCTCTTCAGTACAGTACTTATGTGCTGTGCGGCTAACTTTGCTAAATTGAATGACCGTCGGTAGTGCGCTGCATGCTGACGCACGCTGGGGTCTCCCTACCATTTCTATTTTGTTTTATATCTCTCTAGGCCTGGACAGCCTGACTTTATAGTGGCCCACGTGCAGTCTATAACTATGCGGCACTTTGCCTGGATCAGGATTGTGCTTTCATACTTACATACATACATCTCTCTTCACCGGTGTTAACCGATTGTTCTGGTAGTTATGTAGTTCAACAATTCCTATGTTTGAAATTGCAGCCTGTTAAATGATAACCGGTTTCATCCTTCCTACCTCAGTTTGGATACCTTGTACCAAGTTGAATTTGAGTTGAATCATGAAATAAATGATTTTAAAGCTGTTGTGAGTAGATGGTTGTTCGTCACTTATTTTGTAGGCATCCATATTACTAGCATTGTCATTCGTACGTACCTCTTACGTTTTGTTGATAAAACAAATTATATTTCCTAACTAGCATCAACGGCGACTGAAGTATCGTTCGAGCCATCAAGTCTCATAGTGTGTTTCTTGTTAAGCCGATTGTAAAGTGCGATGAATGAAAAGTTGCAATCAATTGAAGCGGTCTACGTACGACCCGCCACGGCTTCGGATATTGACCTGCTAAATCATGCTGATTTTGCTATAAAAAGTTGTCCTGCACGAATAAATAGATATTTCGTAGACACTTCGTAGCCTATCCGCACCATCTCAATATCACAAGATCCAAGACGATCCAAGATTAAGATTCAAGAAATCGTGGTGACAAAAAGCACACAGCTTCACAATTTTCAAAGGATAGTAAATATTCGTTAATGAACCGTCTAATCATTATCTGCTTAACATCAATATGAGACGATGTCACACCGTGTTAAGTTAATTGCAGTAGTAACGGGAAATTCGTTTGCTCTCGCCAAGGGAAATCGCACTTTCATATCATGCACTCTACGGCTTTGCTGGATCCTATTTGTGACTCCATGCATATCCACATGTTTTCATTAATGATGGGACCTTCGGTAAGCACACGTCTTTTCCACCCGTTTATTGCTGTCATTGGTGCTTCTATCTGGCAAAATGAACGTGGGGTGCCACTATTTCATTGAGTAACACCGTTAGTGAACAGATCCATGGATCTGATCAATGTGCATTTCCCGGTCACTCGCTGCTGGTGACTTTTATTGGAAAGATAAGTGATCAGTCAGCCATTGTCAACTACTGTAATCCCAAAATACGGTTAACATAATCTGACACAGCGCAGTCTCTCTGTGACATTCACCACCGGTTAGAATAAATAGAAAAATATCACAGGCGTATTGGTTGTGTCAATGGTACATCTTACAAAATGAGGAATATATTCATAACAATAAAAAATTAATTATCTTACTGTCTCCACCTGATGACGGCAAACAGCCGGAAACTGGTATTGGTGTATAAGTGCGGGGTGTGTGAGCAACACATTACTTTGAGTGCTTGCCACGAATCACTTTTTGATTCTGTGATTGAACACTGTGGTTCGTTGTAAGAACCCTATTAACAGTGGCATTAAACTATATCTTTGTTTACCACTATACCACTGTTTCAATGCCCACTGAACCTGATCTTTCTGTCTCTGCCTGATGACAGCAAACAGTCAGAAACCGGTTGTGGTGTATAAGCGATGGGGATGTGAGCATTATCGTTTAGAAATGAATCGTTAAAAAACGTATGCATAACTCTGAAACGGAGCTAACCGCTGCCATCATAGAGGCTTTGCTCTGGATAACTTGGTTCTTCAGTCTTTATCCTGTTTATACATTTTGCAGTAATCCTGACTTGTTAGCTGTTGCATAATATTCTCTCAGATAGGACATAGTGAAAAAGTGACCCCCGGTACTCAGTTGTCACTTTTCCGAACACATTGGATGCCCATTCTACGGTTAAGAATGTATTTTTTGTTTTCGCACTCCCGATGTACGCCTTAATGGTGCAATTACTTATCCTCACATCACTGTTATGATTTTAATCATCAATATATACCATCTCGAGCAGATTGTCAAATTCCCCGAATGGGCAAACCCAGCATTCTTGCTGTTCTTTGTGTTCTCGTGCTGTTCTGCGGTCCTACTGAATTATTCCCTCCTCCAATGCACGCATTACACTTCAGCACTTACCACAAGCATCATCGGTGTGATTAAGGTCAGTTCAAGTACATCTTTAGTGTTTTTTCCACAATTTTTCCAAACGTTTTTCTCTTACAAGTGTTAAAGAAAAAGATCCCCGATTTACTTTTATTGCTAAATTTCAGTAGCCTCGGTTTATAATCGCACGGCTTGTGATTTCATTCATCATAGGTTTTCGTTGTGTTGTGATGTTTTTGTGTCTGCATGATCTTCCCAGGTATATTTGGCGGTGTCCTCGAGGCACCTGCACAGCCACCCACGTCAAAGAATAGAGCTCAGTCGACCTCTGTGTTAACCAACGGCTTTGTGGTCAGGATGCTTCAACGAAACACTTTGGCTAAGAGCAGTAGTGGTTTTATTGTGCAACTTGAGTGTATGCAAATCATATTCTGTCGTGTCTTCGAGTCTCGGACCTCACCATGCAGTCACTGAGGAACCCACCTCTTTGCTTAGACTATAATATTAGCAGCACTTTATTTAGGTATAAAAAGCGGTCCTGAACGCGTATCAATCAGCTCGATATACATTTTAGGCAAAGTAGATGCATTGAAGACTGTATCTCCTTCTGGAACACTTGCATAGATTGTGATTACACGCGAATTCGCATTGGATTAGAATAGAAAATCCGCTGTCTTAACGCCGTCACTTCCAACTGAATATCCCCTGAGAAGCTTCCCGCGAATACGATTTACGAAGCATACCGCAGCATGTTAACAAATATTATTCCCGCCGCAGTACCTGACAATGCTACACAGAAATGAAATATGGTAGCTGCTGTTAAGAATGATGTCGCGGTGTCCCTATGTGGTGGTACCATCTCTTGTAAAATATATCACTGAATTTCCCAGGATCACTGAAAGATACGCGAAAGATTCCTCCGGTACACAATATCATGTCGAACGGTGGCGCATCAAAATAGCATTAAGCGTAGCGTTCGGTGCAGCATGGAAGCATAGTGGCTGAAAAGGTTGAGAAAATGAAGGCAGCTGAAAATGCGGTCAACGTCCGAAAGCTGTTCCCGCTTTCAAGCTATAAAATCATTTGAGTCAGCAAGGAAATGACATAGATTGTTGGTACTTTAATTACCGGTAAGAAATACTGCTTACATCTATGGGCTATAGATTCTCGAGAGGACATAACTAAACCAGCTGCAGTCATCACATTACTGTCTGCCTCGAGTTGTGACCTCTGGCCGTTCGAATTGACACCCTCAAGCGAAACGCAGATCAGTTCTGGCGTTGCCTCAATCGAAAGTGTTGAGCTGATGGAATATGAATAGTCTCCGATGATCTTTACGGGACAAGTTAGTGTGTGACCTGTCTTAGCTTGACTGACTGCTTCAATTTCGTCTTCGACGCGCTGTCTTGTATACGAAATGGGGAAATACTCGAAGAAATACTCAAACGTGCAATTAATTTCGCACCAATATTCTCAACGGGAGGCTGACATCTTCGTAATTAAATAGGGTGACGAAATATTCATACAACTCGTCACCTTCAACCAACGCAACACAAAGCAATCCATGTCGTATCGATTTTGTGCTCTGATTTGTACTTTTGGTTAGCCCCGTCGACATGAAACGATCTGATGATCGGGAAACATGCGTCGTCTGTAAGAAACTCGTCAGTGGTAAGGTCAAATCTGTCACGCGTCGCAACTGTTCCCACACGTGCCACGCAAAATGTGACCAATCATTGACCCCGGAAGCGATATCGATCGTGAATGATGAAAACATGCCTGGTGTATACTACATGTGCAAAAGTTGTCGAGCTAAAGTTTAGCTCGCCTTTACAAATGCGACTGTTAAAGGCCTGTCAGCCCAAAACTTCCCTGGTCCGCAAAAGTTACGGAGCCAAAGCCACCTGGTCATCTGAAAGTTCAGTGAAAACCTTCACGTTTAAAACCAAAAGCCACTGTGCAAAATACTTCTAAAGTGGACGCGCTAGGTATTCGATCTAAGACAGTTGAAACATCCTGCGACTAGCCAAAGCGACAAGCACACAGTGGACATTCGCACCATGGACTAAGCGTGATTTTCACCAACGTAAATGAAACGAGTGCCACCTTACTAGCACGATAAAGAAAAATTCAAAGTAATTCAAAGTTTTAATGGTCCAAAAAGCAAATACTTTACAGTAACCACAGATTAAAAATAGGGAATTCATAAAAACAACACAGATGTTTTATCCATATGGAAAGTCAGCACGTGTATTCAGGTGCAAGGTTGGGTTTGGTCAACATATACTTGTCAAGTTTAGCCTTGAACATGTTCAGGCTTGTTGCGCAAATGATATGTGGGGGCAGGGAGTTCCATAGAAAACAAACTCTGACAGCAAAGAAAAACCTTCGACAATTTGATCTGGAGTGTGGAATAATCAATTTGTAGCCCCGCGATCTGCTACCACGTGCTTCTTACCGATGAAACAGGTGTTCAAGTGGGTGATCCACTGTATGCAGAATGTTGAACAGCAGGATCAAGTCACCCCTGAGACGACGGTACGAAAAGTCAAAGAGGTTTAGAGTTGCAATCCGCTCCCGTATGGCCTGTTGTATAGCCCGGTCACCAGTTTTGTAGCGCGGTGGTATACCCGTTGCAGCAAGGTCATGTCCTTTTGTAACCATGGGGACCATGCTTGAACAGCATACTCCATTGTTGGTCTGATATAGGTGTTAATTATACGTGGGAGTATCTGCTTTGAGAAACGACCAAAGATCCTTCTGAGCAATGTTAAGCTTTGACAGGACTTTTTGTATACAACAGAACACTGCCGTGAAGATTTCAAGTTACTGCTAATCCACACGCCCAAGTCTTTCTCTTCAGTTACCCATGAAAGTTGCTGAGATCCCAAAGAGTATGTAAATTCGAATGATTTACCAACGTTTAACATTTAACATTTGTGGATGTTGAATGGTAGGCAGTCCCGCTAGGACCAATTATGAAGTGCTTCGAGATCTTTTTGGAGAATTTGGCAATCTTCTTTGGTGCGTATGCTAGTCCATACTTTGATGTCATCCGCAAATAAGATGATTTTGCTGCGTACGATTTCGGGTATATCGTTCGCGTACACGAGGAAGAGTATTGGCCCCAAGACTGAGCCTTGAGGTACGCCACTTGTAACTTCTACTGGGCTGGATAGTGCCCCATCAACTCTAACCCTTATAACTCTACCAGTCAAGTAATCCTTTATTCAAGCCAATAGTCCGCCGCACACCCCGAGCTGCTCCAATTTTTGAAGCAGTATGCTGTGGTTAACACGGTCAAAAGCTTTAGACATGTCCAAGTAACAAGCATGGATAGGGCATCCATCGTCCACGGCTCGAGTACAATTATCAAGAGTTATGAGAAGATTGGTGAGACAGGAGTGTCTTGTCCTGAATCCGTGCTGTGCGATAGAAATCAGTTTATTTTGTTTTAAATGTTTAATGAGTTCGTCAGCCACAAGTCGTTCGAGAACTTTAGAGACCACTGGCAACAGCGTGACTGGTCTGTAGTTAGACACATCAGATCGGTTCCCTCTTTTGTATATCGGAGTGATTAATCCACTTTTCCAGTCATTAGCAACCGTGCTACAACTCAAGGACAGGTTGAAAAGGTCAGAGTGGTGAGAATAGAGCATGGGCGCATTGTTTTAGGATGAATGGTGTTATCTCATCAGCACCAGGGGATATTTTGTATTTAACCCGCGTAGCTTTACGAAGACATTCTCGGGTTTCACAACGATTTCGTGTATTGTATTCCGCGATCTGAATGCAGGTATATCGTAAGATACGCGCTTGTTAGGGTAGAACACTAGGGTAAAATTGAGCGAGTTCGTTAGCGGCTTCGAGAGCTGTGGATGTAGTTCCAGTCGTAGTAAGTAAAGCAGAAACGCCTGGCTTTACCCCGGCCTTTCTGTTAACGATCTGGAAGATATTGATTTGAGACTTTTCTTTATCCTCCTGGACAAGTTTAGTAACTTTGTTTCTCAACAAACGGTAAGATTCCCAAGATTCGGGTGTTGACTGCAGTATGTGGCTTCTCCACTCACAGTTTCTCACCTTTATCCAACCGTATTCAATTTCTGAGCATCACTTGCTCTTTTCGCTTCAGATATATAGTTGAAAACAATGACTACATGATCACTCTTTCCAAGAGGTGCTTCATAGCGGATATCCTCGATGACATTTTCCTAACTAGTCAGAACAAGATCGAGAATGGAGGGTGTCTTTGTGCCTCTGAAACGAGTGCTGCTTGAGATGTGGTTGAATAAAGGAATTTTGTTGAACATTTTGTAGAATAGATGATCAAGAGAGTTCACCGGTGGAATCTCGCTTTTTAGTAAATTCGGGAGATTAAAGTCACCCATGATCAGGACGTTGTTTTGATATCTGGAAACAACCAGCTGAGTTTTCTCAATTAAACTAGCATTGTATGCTTCGTCTGCTGACGGTGGTCGGTAAATCACACCAACAACACAGTTTTCACCTGTTGCTAATTCAAGTGAACACCAAAGTGTATCTTCCAGTATCAAATCATTATCCGTGATTTCTCTGAACGTGAGGTGTTGATCATAGTAAATAGCAACACCTCCTCCTCCACGATCCATTCGAGTACGATGAAAAAGAAACATGTTTGGAATGGAAATTTCCTCCTCAACTAATTGCTGATTGAACCAAGTTTCCGTTACGGCTATCAGGAGTGGTGAATATTTTTGACGAAGCTCGATTAGTTCGGGTAACTTATTTATCAAGCATTGTGCGTTGATGTATAAACATTTGATGGTAGATCTTGATAAAAGTGTTGGATGATGAGTATTTGAGCAGGTAATTTGAGTACGTGTCAAAGATGGTGGGTAAATTACATCACCGATTCGATAGAGTCGGTCGACATCCGTTTTTGGAGCAGGATTCCCGGCATCACTGTGCTCAGTACCGACAGGTCCGGCAACTTCCACGATAGAGTCGGTTTTCAGGTGTTTACTGATAATTTTGATCTCTCGTGGAACTTTGTATCGATACTGGTTCCAATTGTTAATCACGGTGTTCACCATAGTGGTGGTCAAAAGTGTCAGTTTAATGGGTCGTGGACCATTACCTTCGTAATTCGATGACTTCGGGATTCGGAACGTATCGATAACCGTTACATTGGTGGTTTGGATAGCATTACTGATAAATCTTCACTGTTGTAGGTCGTTGTAGGATTTACACTTTGTATCTGAGCCGGTGGCATCTTCTGAGTCATTTGAGAGAATAAGTGTGCGCTTATTACCATTGTTTGTTTTCTTTTGCTTACCTTCCGGTGGGGATTTTGCCCGCTCCGACCAGGGCACATCAACAAATACACAAGATGTATTTTTATGTCGTCCCGTAGCAAGTATGTCGACAGAAGTACATCTTCTAAATCCTTCTCATTTCGCATTACTACCTTGAGCAACCGCGGCTTATCTTGGTGTAGCGCTTTGGGAGGACGACTCATGCGAATCAACGAAACCGGGTGGATCGCTTTGAGATTCATGCGAGCGCACAGTTTCAACCATTCAGCCAAATCATTCTGGTGTCTATTCGACAATAACGTCTCAGTCGACTCTGGCACGTTGGTGCAGATAACACTAATGGGGCATTCGATGTAAACGGTTTCGGTTTTAAGACGTTTTTAACACTCTGCTGGTTGCTGTGCTGCAACAATTCAACCTTTTCCAGAGATTGGTTTGGTGGTGGTAAAGTTGAGCGTATTCGTTTGTTCAGTTTACATGTTTTAGGCTTGATTAATGGCTCTACAGCATTTTTCACTCGTGCAAGCTCCTCTTCCAGTTGCGATAGTCTACTCTCTATCGTATTAGACACTTTTCCAACAGATGAATGTATACTCTTGCGATGGCCGTTTATATTTGAATTTCTACAGGCATGGCAGAAATAACAAACAGATGGATAGTCATTATCGTTCACTAGCCTTACACACTCATCAGTTAAAGTCTCATTACATGACACGTGTTGGTGGAACCCTCAGAAAGCACATTTAACTGAAACAGTATCAACGCTTACCGGATTTAAACACGTGATGCAGAGGTCACAACGATTCAGTGTCGCCGTCGTCTGAATACTTCTCACGGTCACAGCTGGATCGATATTTTTCGTGGTCCGGGCAGTGGATCTCGTGACACGTTCGCACATGTTTGTGGGTTGCATAGGACTTGCCGGTTGATCGATAATGGGTGTTTTGTGCGTTTAGTGATTTGACTGTGGTCGTTAGCGAGATTTCGGCATTGAACAATTAATCCGCGATAATTCGTGAACCACAGAAGATAGAACACGAAATAAAGTATCGAAACTTGTAGCTCAATGTCGTCTTTGCAATGATTGCAAAATCCGTAGGATAGCTAGTGCTGGAAAAAACTTTGTGCTCGTGAACAAAATGTTCTTTTCCCGTCAAACTGGTAACTTTGCTGTAAGTTGACTTGCACGATCGAAAAGTATGAAATCCGATAGATATCGTTGAGTAATACTCGAAATTCTTTAAATGGTATAAATCCGTGCAGATGCAACGAAGATATGATCAAAATTGTCAGAGCGACGAAAAATACGTCCACACAGTAGCGTTTGGGAATGGGAAAGGTTGTGCAGCAGCATGGACTTGGAACCGTTTGAACCAATATCATTGATACGACTGAAACGTAAACCTGTTTCGTCAAATCTGGACAAGACAAGACTGCTTAAAATCACGGTCAACTCTAAAAGGGATCTAGAAAACATCTTCCTATCCGCTTTTCTCCCTCGTAGGAAGCGTTCGGAGACCACTTCAAGGATCTTCACTTATGTGCCCTGGTTGGAGAGGGACCAAAACGCTCAGCAAAAAGCCCAAACGAAGCAAAAGGACGATCGAAGTTTAATCCTTTTTAGAGTCCCGGAAGCTGATGAACCAACTGATAAAGCAGTGCAGCGCAAACGCGACCAGCTACAATGGAGATACCGTGGTGGTATACTTGGCTTGCATGATGTAGCTGTGACGGACACGTTCGACATCCCCAAATTTACGAATTATAATGACATCGGTCCTAAGCCCCTTAAAATAACGTTCTTGCGTAAATATATGTTGAACACGGTCAAAACTCGATGGAAAATGGCCGCAGACGAATGCCACGTGAAATTAGACTAAGCGCACCGAAACTTCACATTGGACAGATAGATGCAACAAAACGTCCAATAGAAACACAACCTAGTCCATTAGTATTTGACGTGTCAGAAACAAAAGCAGCCAACACTATAGATCACTGTATTACAACAGTACAACCTCCAAACGATCAGGCACACTTGAAAGCAAAAAAACCTTCCAATGCCGACTCTGGATGAGTCGACATTTTTCAAAGGCCACATTTGAAAACCAAAACCTAATTGATGATTTCTACTCTACCGATCGTAAACAGTTGACCCCGTCCATACGGATATCACGTAACCATCGTCACTTGATGCTATTTTATGCTGCAACCCCCTACCGAGTTATTTTGACGCTTTTGCTGCCAATGGTTTAGCGCTTAACCAGTCTTCTGCTTTGTTCAAGAGTTGAACATTTGTGTTCTTATTTAGACGTGATTGTCCTGCCCTGATGAATCAGCAGACCGATCGATATTCTTACCACAGGTCAGCTGCATGTTTTAACATGATCATAAACGCTAGTGGTCCGGACATCCGTTGCTGTGTCGACGTTGAGCATTGGCCGCGTGTGTATGCCATGAAAAGCTTGTTGCGATAGGTTATCTGGTCAATTGTCATTCGTCTCACTTGCTTTCACTTTATCCTTCATTGATTTAGCTAAACTAATTCAAATCTCGGTTACCTTGCAGAACATATTGGTGACATACGCGGGAATGTTCGTTGGCGGGGATTATGTTTACTCATTGACAAACTTCATAGGAGTGTCTATCAGGTATGCATTTTCAATCGCATTCTAATTTCCGAGTTAAGTATTCTTCGTGTGCGTGTACACATACTCGTAGATAAAACTGCGGTAGAACCGTAATATCCAGTATTGCATCTACCTAAATGTCAGATTTCGTTTGTTTCATTGTTTGCCTGTTGTTTATATTCTAACCTCACTCACCGGTATTGATTTGTTGAAGCGTAATGCAACTAGAGCGTCCGTATTTACGAATGTACTTAACATAGAGAGTAATAGAGCGAGTGATGCATCCTCGGCAGGTCAAGTGGAACAAAAGTGCATCTTCATTTTATCAAATGAAATTGCCGCAGATGGATTGCCCCTGGTGCATTGTATGCAAGAAAATGCTGCGTTGCCACTGCCCCCTTTCTTATGCAGCTTTCTAAGCCATTATGCATGTATGTATGTATGTATGAAAGCACGAGCCTGGTGGAGACAAAATGCCGCACAGTCATAGACTGTACATGAGCTAAGATACTGTCAGGTAACCTTACGACTGCTCAGCCCACGGAAAGAGAAAAGTAACGGCATTTTTCTCAACTCCAGACTCGTGGCATTGTAATCCTACTTCATCCAGTCATGTATTTCATATTGCGCGTGTATGTAAGGCTCGATTATCTTTCTTTCTTACAGTGCGGCCGGTGCTGTGATGTATGTGGTTGTGGCCTACAGACAAAGTCAAGCCAAGTCTGCCATGGCAACATTACCCGCAAACGCAACACCCATTGTTGTGAGCGACATAATGTCGGAGGAAACTAAACAAGACGCTTCAAAAGTTGCTGAGGATGGTACAAATAATGGCACGCGGAAGTAACGTCTGAAAGGCATTATTCTTTTATTAAGTTTCTTGTAACGCATGAAATATTTATCTATTTGCTTCCCTGCCACCATTTCTTGAGAAAATTCTCTGTAACATTTCCCGTTTAGTAGTTTTTATTCCGAAAATTTACAATGCACAGCTGTGATATGCCATTCGATGGTGATCATCTTTTTTCTGATTCGGTTTTCTATGTAACATGAGTTTCACGCAGCACGGTAGAAGCCAGCTTGTGAGCCATCGACGGGTTCGGTATCGATTGGGGCATTTTGTTGTAGATGAGAGAGAGAGAGAGAACCGCAATCGTCCAGCTTACTTAGTTCTGTAATGAAATGGGTAAGAAAATAGCTATTTTGATCTGAAGTGCGTGACTACATAAAAAAGAGAATTCTTAAGGTAACCACGAAAACCAAGTCGGGTGATCCAAACAACGGGACGGCTAAAATATTCATCAGTAATGGCTACGGTCGGGATCACGCATTATAAAAATAAGACGGTGTGAACATACACACAACGACTCGCTTTGTAATGTTCGTACTCATCAGGTAAGCACAACACAATCAGTTTCGTCGTAGTGCGTGAGTAACACCCAACTCGTTAACCGTGGAAAATGGCTTCAACCAGGGGATGCTCAGGATAACGGTTCGTCGAGGAATAGTGTGCATTCCAACTTACATGACCCGCGTCGATTGTCACGTATTGTCGAAGACGCGGTTTAGGCTTCATCGTGAGTCGCTGAAGGCTAGTATCCACGCGATGGCGGTCTTTTTAACGCGTGGTATGTCCATCATTGGGGTCATTCGGACATAATTTTATTGCAGTCAAGCATTCATACATGATATCGACCAAACGCTGTCGCCGATGAGGGCACACAAACATAAGTTATACCCGCATGTGCTGTGCGGCTAACACCGAGTTAAACTGATTTAACTACTTTAGTGAGGTGCAAACGGAAGCACGCTGGAGTCTCATTGCTATTTACCTCCCCTTTTACTTATCTGTCTAGGCCTGGGCAACATGACAGCATCTTAGTCCATGTGGAACCTTTGACTATGTTGCACTTTGCCCGGACCAGGCTCGTGGTTTCATACAAATACAAACGTTAACTTCAATGACTAGATGTCTACTTACAGATGATATAGTAACACAATAGTATAAAATATCAATTTGATACAGTGTACCCGGCTGCAAACGAGGCCAGGAGTATAGTTAGCATCAATCGTACTTCGGTCATTGGCTGTTTGTGCAAATCTATAGTTTGGCGCTTCATTTAAATGTAGGTTATGGTTAGTTTAAGCCATTCATCACACCACATGGATTACGAAGTTTGTACGCGAACACCCAAACTTACTATGGTTCACGGGGGAGATTTTCATATTGGTCCACCTGATCGTTAGGTTCGGGTGCAGATGCGCCCAACTCTGGTGCCACCGAGAAATCGTGCTCGTCCTGGAACAAACTCCGAAAACGAGAAAAAGTTTGGCTTGGATTCGGGTCAAACCAGCACGATGCAAGTGATGTCGATGGATTCGGTGACGTTTCAGAGAAAAAATTCCGAAGTTGTATCAGAGCCAAACGATCCTGTGCCGAATGGAACTACGAATTGCGTGTATGTGAAAAATTGGTCACTTATTGTGGTGACAATAATTACGAATCAGCGCGACATATAGACTTACCTTTTCTTCTGCTAGTTCCTTCTCCAGCGTTTTGATGCGCAGTTCTGCACGCTTTTCCATCACATCATATTCCGCGCGCATAGAAGAGATGCTGTAATAAAACAAGCACATCAACATTTAATGAAATACAAGAGATAAGGCGCCGCAATCTCAATGTCATCATCCACTTCTCATGCTATTTTAGACCTACTAAGCTGACAGTATCTGTGACCACACGCATAAGATTGTAATCGATTATAATGAACGATGGAGAAAATATCTCAAGTTTCCACGTATGCAAGTGAAGGAAAATGAAGCTGCATTGATGATGGGTGGCATGTCATCTCAACATTGAGGCGAACCCATTTGTATGAGACCAGTTGATTAATCTAGCAAGCAGTAGTAGTTCTACTTCCATATGACAATCTTAATCGGATTGCCCTAACCATATCCATAACCACGGCAATCAAAAATCAAACGAGGTTGGACAAGTAATGATACAAAGTTTAACACGAATATGTAAGAGAAATAGATTAAAAGTGCACCAGAATGAAACGACTCTGTTGAAATCATCCAACGTGCTAGGCCATTTGTGATGAATCGAAACTTACAGCGTTTCCTGGTCGTTGAGCAATGTCTGCATTTTTCGAATGCGTTCCTCTAGTTCGTTTTGACGCAACAAGAGCTGAAACAGTTAAAGCAGATAGTTTGATGAATAAATTACGTCACAGAACACAATGATGACAAATGACATTCCATTGCAACAGGTCAGAAGCCAAGATTTACGATTTGTAATACGTTTGACGATCAAATACCTCAATTGGTAAATCGTGATTAAAATGAATCCTAACGTTTTGTACAGTAAATGTGAAGTCATGTCGATGTGATGCCAGGGACTGTAAGCAGATTAATAACTGAACGCGACACGACATTAAGGAAAGCGACTCATAGCGAGTTGGATTAATTTTGGTAATGTTCACTCACACCGTAATAAAGCACGACCTGGCGTTGGATGAATCGTTTTATTTTCAGCGATGGGCATCAGCATTACACCTGCAACAAGTGCTTAACTACCATACAACCATGACATGGTAAAAAGATGGGGGAGGGTATGTATTTATGATGTATGAAAGCACAAGCCTGATTCAGGCAAACTGCCGCACAGTCAGAGACTGCAAGTGGGCGAAGATAATGTCAGGTAGCCCGGACCTAGATGTGAGAAAGGAAATAGAGAAGGTTGTGAGACTCCAGTGTGTTTCAGCATTCAGTTCACTACCGGTAGCTAATCAATGTAGCAGAGTATTAGCCGCGCAGCACATAAGTACTGCCCGAGTGCACATCCGACTTTAAAATACACTGAACCTATAGAAAAATAAGCACAGACACTGGGATGAGGTGCCAGTACCTCGAATCAAACACATTCAAGCAAGTTTTGTGAACGAGTAAAGTGACATCAGCATGAAAGCTTTCTTGTTGTTTTCACCGTCATTTACCGTACAAGATGGTTATTGTGGAAGAAAGAAGTAATTGCTGTCCTTATATGATGAGTGCAAACAGCGTGAGACAGATCGTGGGGGGGGTGCTAAAGCGTGCAAGTAACTGTCCGTTAGTATCAACGTGAAAACGTATCTACCGATGATATGACATTAGAAAAAATGCAAACGCAAATAACGTCAAAAGTTAAATTTCAAATAAGCACATGTGTCGTCGAGGTACCCAAACCGGGAACTTGTTACCCAAGTTCCACGGAATTATTAGGACGAGAGCTTATTTTCACTTTTATACCGGATTGAGAGCAATTTAGGTCAATTCAGGCCAGGAAAATAAGCTAGGCGTAGATGCTAAGAGTCTCATATTGCAACAGCTTTTGTAAACATGATGTTGTCTGGTTCTGGGCTTACGAAAAGTAGGCGGTAAAATATTAAACCTTGACATACCATATTTATGTATCTTTGCTCTGGAGAAATAACATATGTAAAACCCGCCGAGTGGTTCACCATGCTGGAAATCGGAGGGTCAGCTGTCAAATCCGGGGGAACGCACGAAAGTGAAACAGGCAACGGTGATTGAGTAAACAAACTGTTTTCCTGGTGTGACGTATCGTCCGATAAACCAATGAATCCACAGGAGTGCGGCCGTTTACCAACACTTCGATTGATATTCGATAAAACGTTCAAGGATTTCGAGCGTTTTCCCACGTAATGCGAATAGTCTCGAAAGGTTTGCTGCGTCGATGGACGATTTGCATGCAGGCGTTGTGCACCGGCCCGGCTTGAAATAAAGTCAGGTAGGGTACTAGAAGGCATGCACGTGATTCTTTGACTGAAATTTGCTAGTTCGGGATCGGTATTTGTCAGAGATTGAAAGTCGCCAAAAGCGTTCGCTGGATAAATATCCGGTAAGGAAGTGTGATTAGATGATTCACCATACGCATACGGACCCGGGACATCTAGTGGAAGCGACACATTGTGTGAAATCTGAGCAGAACCGAACCCAGACTGCTCTGATCCCAGGAAGCTGAAATCCAACTGTGACGGGATGTTTGCCGACTGGTCCTGAACACAATCTGGTAAATCACCTTGTACCAACAATGTATTTGCATCTTCAGACAAAACCACTTGTATGGGGTGGCTACGACGGTTAGTGTCTTGTAAAAATCGTTTGAAGGAATAAGGATTCATCGTATAAAAAAAATCGGCGAATCGAGGCACTTGATGCTTGACAGTGTGTAGAAAAATGATTTATTAAATCTGTAATTTAAAAAGAACAGAACACAAGGAATGAATGTTTGCGTAAAGTCATTTATAATCAAGTCGAAAATAAATTCAACCGCTAACACTTCCAGACATATATTCTTAAATCACTAAGTTCAGTTTGCAGCTTAACGGCCAACGGTTAGTTTTTTAGCCCTATAATAGCAAAAGAATATGTTTTACTGAGGGTAACGGTGAGTTTCTTCATCTTAGCGAATCTTTCTTAGGTCGAATGCACAACGCAGTTGTGTGTGCTACGTTCCTATACGGTTTTCAAACCTGGACTACCCGAACGGAAGATGCCCGTCGAATTTGTTTTTGACAGCTGTTGTCTGCGTAGTATTTCTGGCACTAGATGACAGCATCGTGTTACAAATATAGATGTCTGCAAATGGGTGTTATGACCCAGAGGCCACGAAGTGAGCGAAATGTCACTACTGGTCTGTTTGTGATAATTTGTACACGTTTTAAGAATGCCTCATCACCATTAACCACCTCGTTCGCAGTCTAGTAGAGGTTAGATGAAACGACCGGGTGGCCAGTCCATGACGTGGCTCGCTGGGATGAAGAAACTCCCTGTAGATTTAGGCTTAGTGGGGCGTAATCGTTTGCCTCGTTGGGGACCAAAAGATCCATGTAATAAATGGTTGTAACCGCAACTCGAAATGACTGTAAGCCGAAGTCAATGGCGCCAATGATGCTTATTATGTGTTGCAATTTTTATTGTATATAATGGTATTTTCATTTGATACAAAGAAAATAAACCTAAAATTTGCGCATTTGCATATACCTCTTGCCCGCCTTTGGTTTTACGTGATTGCTTACATACTTTGCCCGCTTCGTGTTGTTTTGCATTTTATATGGCTCCAGATCTGTCATTCATTGTGATGATGATGGGGCGATTCCACCCCGAAAATGTTGATCAATAGATATGCCTTAAAATAATGCTCCGTAGCGATCTTGATGTGTTGTATGTTGTTAAGCAAAGCAGCGGTGATAAAGAGTTATGATACATAACAACGAAAGCCGCGAGGAAACTTTCGCACTCATTTCGCTCAAACCGTTAACAGCACTTGCGGCAAGCTACACGAATTGGACTATGCTGATGATATAGTTCTACTTTTCGGCTCGTACACAGATGCACAGGCGATACTGTACAGGCTAGCTAGTATTGTACCCGCGTTTGGAATGCGTTTTGCACTTTCTAAGTGCAGTGTCCTGCTGCAGGACATCGACTTATCACACAGCATTTTATTACTTGACAATCAGACGCTTAGAAGAAGAAGAAGAATGACTTTATTCGTTGCTATGATTGAATTTTGCTGCTATATGCTTTATCACCTTCTTCTAGTCTTATTGTAATACTCTTTCTCTTTGCAGCCACTATACTCCAATTGTGATTTGAATAAAGCCTAGCTTACAGGCAATCATTCTTCTCACTTGTTTGTTTGATCGATCAATCAGAACAATTTATTCAAATCACTATTTGCAAATGGAACGGTTCCTGCGACCTGAGAAATTCAATGCTGACCCAAACGCCTCAGACGCCGCTAAACGTTGGAAACACTGGTTTAATACATTTTCTAATTTTCTCAATGAGCTGAACGAGCTCGAACCAGATAAGCTGAAAGTATTATTCAACTTCGTTTCCTCTGATGTATATGATTTACTTGCGGATTGTACTACATACGCCGAAGCCATTTCCACCTTGGAGGCCTTATATGTTAAACCGAAAAATGAAATTTTCGCTCGACATTTATTGGCGACATGCAAGCAAGAAGACGGTCAATCACTCGACCTATTCACTCATAAACTACGAAACCTTGCCAGGGATTGTAATTTCAGTGCTGTCAGTATGGAGCAGTATAAAGATGATGCACTCCGAGATGCCTTTATCAGCGGTATTCAGTCCACTGCAACCCGACAGAGATTGTTAGAACATTCAACACTCAACTTCCAGAAAGCATTCGATACAGCAAGATCACTCGAACTAGCTCTCAAACAATCTGAATCATATGCTAACAGGCTGCCATGCACAAACAATGATATCCCCCTTAACCAAACACAAATACACCCAGATACGCCCGTAGAGGTGACTGCCGCCGCGCATACTGCAAAATGTTATTTTTGTGGGTTATCTAGGCATCCAAGACCAAAATGTCCTGCCAGAGAAGTTGTTTGCAAAGGATGTGGAAAAAAGGTCATTTTCAACGAGTTTGTTTGTCATCATCTGACACAAGAAATAACCGTCCATCGACAAGTTCAGTTGTTTCCGCTTTGTTCTGTTCCGCTGCTCCTGTATCCCTGTCTAATGCAATCATTATTGTTTACGTCAAAGGCATCCGACTGCAGGCTCTCATAGATACTGGGAGCTCTGAGAGCTACATAAATTCCTCGGTTGTTCGTAAGAACTCTTGGGAACTAGTTCCGTGTATAAACAAAATAACTCTTGCTAATACCGAACATACGAGTCAAACCGAAGGCATGGTTTACCTACCCATTCGCTACAAGAAATCAGTTTATCCACAATTCAAATTTTCAGTCATGCCTAATCTGTGTGCAGATTTACTGTTTGGACATGACTTTTTGAAAATGCACGAAAAGGTCGAGATCCCGTTCGGAGGCCCCAAACCTTCGCTCTCTATATGTGGACTTATGGCAGCCAAAGTCACACCTCCGTCTCTCTTCGAAAACTTATCTGCTGACTGCAAGCCTATAGCCACTAAATCCAGACGCCACTCTTTTGTCGATGAGCGTTTCATCAGATCGGAGATTGAACAATTGTTGAAAGAAGGTATAATTGAGCCATCATCTTCACCCTGGCGGGCTCAGGTTCTAATTACTACCAGCGAACGTCACAAAAAGCGGTTAGTTATTGATTATACCCAGACAATTAACAGGTTCACGCAACTTGATGCTTACCCTTTGCCAAGGATCGATCAACTAGTTGAAAATGTCGCTGTTTACAATGTTTTCAGTACTCTAGATCTGCGGAGCGCATATCACCAAATACCCCTACGTGACGGGGATAAACCATTCACCGCATTCGAAGCTGCCGGCAAACTCTACCAATTCCGTCGAATTCCATTTGGTGTGACCAACGGAGTCGCGTGTTTCCAGCGGATCATTGATGAACTAATAATCAAAGAAAAACTATCTGGCACGTTCGCGTACATTGACAATGTCGTCATCTGTGGGCAAGATAAAGCCGATCACGACAGAAACCTATCCAACTTTTTAAAAACTGCAGAAATGTACGGACTAACGTTCAATGATACGAAGAGTATAATTGCCGTGAGTTCTATCAAAATACTCGGTTACGAGGTGTCCAAAGGTATAATCAAACCTGACCAAGACCGCCTGGCCCCTCTAAGAGAATTACCACCACCAGTCGATCTTAAATCTCAACAACGAGCAGTTGGCATGTTTGCCTATTACTCCCATTGGATACCCAGCTTTTCAGACACTATATATCCACTTATCCATAACCGAGTTTTCCCCCTTCCTGAATCTGCGCTTACTGCTTTCAAACAGTTGAAAAGCCGTCTCGAGGATGCCTTGCTAATCACAATCGATCATGCGGTTCCATTGACAGTAGAAACTGATGCATCTGACGTCGCGATCGCCGCAACGCTTAATCAGAGTGGTAGACCAGTAGCTTTCTTCCTCACGAACGTTGAATCACAGTGAGCAACACCACTCGGCTATCGAAAAAGAGGCGTGTGCAATCGTTGAAGCTGTCAGGAAATGGAGGCATTATCTTATAAACCACCCATTCAGACTAGTGACAGACCAGCGTTCCGTCTCTTTTATGTATGACAATAGACAGCGTGGTAAAATTAAAAACGACAAGATTCAACGTTGGCGTTTAGAGCTGTCACAATACCAATATGATGTGGTTTACCGACCAGGCCGACAGAATCAAGCAGCGGATGCACTTTCACGTGCCGTATGTGGTTTTGTGGAACCATTAATAAAACTGCGTCAGCTACATGATAACTTATGCCACCCTGGCGTCACCCGCTTCATGCACTTTATTCGAGCGCGAAACTTGCCTTACTCCTTGGATGAGGTCCGTAAAATGACTGCTGATTGTTCTGTCTGTTGTGAAATAAAGCCACAATACTTCAAACCTACAGGCGCCCACTTGATAAAGGCTACCCAGCCTTTCGAAAGACTCAGTCTCGATTTTAAAGGACCACTACCATCAACAAGCCGGAACCGCTACTTGCTAACAATCATCGATGAATATTCCCGCTTCCCGTTCGCTTTTCCTTGCCTGACATGACATCACAAACTATCATCAATTGCCTTCTGGTAGTTTTCACAACATTTGGCACGCCGGGTTTTATACACTCTGATCGCGGTTCCTCTTTCATGTCTAATGAACTAAGACAATTCCTTCACAACAATGGCATCGCTACTAGCCGTACAACGCCATATAATCCACAGTGCAACGGTCAAGTGGAACGGCTCAATGGCACTTTATGGAAGTCGATTCTACTCACTCTGAAATCCCGTGGTCTCCTTACTGGCCAATGGGAGACGGTCCTTCTAGATGCATTGCACTCAATTCGGTCGCTACTGTGCACCGCGACAAACACCACACCACATGAACGCCTATTCGCATACAATCGTCGGTCAGCGACTGGTACTACCCTTCCTACGTGGCTAACTACACCCGGTATTGTGTTGCTCAAGAAACATTCCCGTGATTCCAAATACGATACTTGTGTTGATGAAGTTGAATTGTTAGAATGCAACCCGCAGTATGCCCACGTCCGTTTACCTGATGGTCGAGAAGATACAGTTTCAATCCGTCATCTAGCTCCAAAAGGTAACGATTGTCTGCAGGCCACTCGCCCTACTAATTTTGAGCAACACACTCCTGTTAATCCTGACGAACATTCTGAAACTCCTGAATTCGGTGGTGATGATTGCGCAAAGTCCCTCGCTCCTCGTTTAACTCAACCTGATGCAACTGAATCGAAACTCGAGGATCATATACAAAAACAACAAAGAGTTCATTCTTACAATTTACGCAACAGACAAGCATGATATTGCACATTTCTGTTTATCACCATACTCTCATTCATATTCGGCGGGGGAGAATGCTATGATTGAATTTTGCTGCTATATGCTTTATCACCTTCTTCTAGTCTTATTGTAATACTCTTTCTCTTTGCAGCCACTATACTCCAATTGTGATTTGAATAAAGCCTAGCTTACAGGCAATCATTCTTCTCACTCGTTTGTTTGATTGATCAATCAGTACAGGAGGGCTAGACGAAAGTTGTTCAATCATTAATTCTTCGTTGGTGATGATGAGGTCCAGAAGGGATGGTGTATTTGTGCCCCGAAACCGAGTAGCTTCGTGAACATGATTGTATAATGGATAGGTTGCAAATATTTCGGACAACGCGGTGGCGAATGGGTGGGAGGCATGTTCGCCATAAAGGCTGGGACAGTTAAAGTCGCCCATTATCAGTATGTGGGAGAAACTTTTATTTCAAGCATGTCAAAGTGATGACAGAAGGGAGGAATCGAGCAGTGGGGTATTACTGGGAGATCTATAAACAACTGCAATCAGGAGAAGACTGTCTTGCTTGAGTGAGATTTGGCACCAAAGAACATCAGACTCAACCAACGCAGGGTCAGATAATTGTTCGCAGCGAAGCGATTTGTGATGATAGAACAGCACTCCACCTCCTCTTGTTGTACGGTCGCAGCGAAGTAATGACATGTTTGGAAGGGTGAGTTCCGCATCATGAACTGCGCTTGATAACCACGTCTCGGTAACGGCTATTAGGTCCCATGAGCACAGGGAATGGCGGTAACGGAGTTCCGGGAGTTTGTTCAGGAAACCAGCCGCATTTGTGTAACAGCATGAAAGGCTGCGTGATTGTAGAGTATGCAGTGTGGTGATAGGGTGTGCAGTTATTCCGCCGATCTCACTGAAACCGGCTGCGGGGAGTTTTTTGAAGCGGTCGTGTGAAGTTCGTCAGCAGACTGATTTGTGCTGGGTATGACTGATGGTTGCGGACTAGGTCTTGGTTTGTCAACTGTGGAGCGAAGACGGACCTCTGTAGGTGCAAAGCGTTTGTTATCATACCACAAGCGCAAGGCAGTATTAACCATATCTTCGGATTGGAAGGTAATTTTCAGAATACGGGGGGCATTACCCTTGTAGCTGGAGGACGTGGGAAGGCGTTTCACGGCAGTCGTCAAAGTTCCGTGAATTTTGCTGAGTTCTTGGATGTAGCGCCACTGAGAACAGTCGTGTAGAGTGTTCTTAGCTAAGTCATCATCTTTAAGTTCAGGCACACCGTGGACAAAATGCTGCGTTTATCGTTCGCCGATTTCCAATCGTAGCCTTCTTGCTTTTGCATCTGCCTCTGAGACCAAGGAACGTCTGGAAAAATACGAACAGGCAAATTTGTATTTCGGAGAAGGTGGGCCGAGAGCAAGACCTCTTCAACCTTCTCCGGGAGTCAAGGGTGATTCTGAGTAGACGTGGGGCATCCGCGTGAGGCGAGTTTGGGTGTCTGGAAAGACGTACTAAAGAAACCGGGTCTACATCAAGTTTCAGTTTCTCACAGAGAGCTCGCCATTGTTGCACATCATCTTGCCTGCGTGCTTGAAAGCATGGAGATACACTTTCCGGCACATTTGTGCATACAATGGTCAGGGATCGCGTGTTCTTGTGATTGGCTTTTGGAGCTGCAGGCAGTTTCCCAGCGTTGTTTGGTTTTGGCTTTACCTGTGAATTAGTGTGTGATTTTGTTGATCGAGTCACACTTCGCAGTACCAGATCATCCTTAGGACTTGTGCAAACAGGTGGGGAGTCCGTTTCCAGTAGAGACTCGAGGCGTAGTAGTCTGGTGACAATAGCACCATACGGGTCCGGAAGTGATGATATGGAAGCGTTAGCTGTTACCTCCGCGTAAGTAGTTTTCTTAGGGGGATCCTCAGCTGGTTTCAGGTTCGATGATTCGTTGAGAACAAAAGATGTAGGTGTTTGCCTACTGCGTTTATCGGCAAGTTTGTCCCTTCGATGCCGGGCTCTACAAGCAACGCAGAAGAAGAATATCTCTTCATTTGTTTGCTGTTTCAAAGAGTCGTAAAACGACTTCGAGATTTTCGTGCATCGCAGGTGCTGCCAAGCATCACAGCGATCACACTGGATGGCAGGATCGTCATCATTAACATCCTGGCTACATTTTGCACATTTATTTCGTTTAATTATCGCATCAACGCGACCCATTATGCAGAAATATTGTAATTGTATTCAGTTATGAGAGACAAATACGTATTAGCGTAACAAAAATTTGAACGGAAGATGAATCAGATGAATTGCAAAATAAATTGCAAATAAATCTTTATCAGAAATTCAACAGGGTAAATTCGTATCGCGCGC